>JAJONR010001572.1:0-104063 GCA_029582245.1 Solanum etuberosum | reverse complement strand
CCCCCCCCCCCCCCCCACACACACACACCCACCCTCAATTTCTACTATCAAAATGCCATTAAAAACAAAGAATTAGTAAAAAAAAAAAAAAAAAAAACATAACCAAAATACATAAGCAAGTTAAAACAAATAAATGCCTAAAATAATAATATTAATAATATGAGTAGACATTTAAGCGACCCGAAATGAGTTCCGCTTGCTTTTGGCGCTATTTGTGTAGTCTAAGATGCCTACTTCATGTGCGGTATGATGTTAACGTCAAGTCTATGAGACTCGAATTTTGTGAGAGTTGCTAATTGAGACTCCATTTTTGCTCTCAAAGTTCATGCAAGTAAAGAGAGTAAAAGATCAAGACTATTCAACTTTAAACTATATTGAACGAAAATAAATATAACCAACTAAAGTCATGCCACAAAATACAATCCATCACGAAAATTATGCAAACATCGTACAAGATACTTTGAAGACTTTTAAGCCCCCCTCGAAGCAACCAAGCCACCATACATGTCTTTTAGGCATAAAATTAATTTCCAAGTTTAACAGATTTAAATCACAAAGAACTTACCTTTCAAGCCATGAGCTTTTGACATAATTTTTTACATAGCCAATACTAAATATTTAGAAGAAAAAACAGAAACTTATACACTAACACAAAGTAGAAAAAGAAGCTTAAGCTTGAGTAATCATGATATGCTAACCTTTCGCCACTTAATTTCTAACTATGCAAAAATGTAAACGATCTCCTTTAAACATACTTTTGCGTAACAATACAAGAGATGCAAATGATTCAAATAGTCATGACCTACACTATATTTCTAACTAAGAAAATTAAATATTCATTCCTTTTTAAAATATGCTTCATCTTAAAAAAAAAACATAAACAAACATAAGATGCAGATTAAGAGAACACCAAATGAATATTCATTTGGAACCAAAAGAAAACTGATTTGATGTTAAAATCTCAAACTGAATCGGAACTATTACTTAATTCATAACGTCTAAATCATGATAGGAAAAATGACTTCAATTCTCAAAGAAGACACAAATACATTTTTTTTTTGGTAAATAAAAAAAAAACCATTACCAAATGAGCAATACAAATCAGTAACTCATGCAAACTGGACATCTCCCAGCTATGCATTATCAGCTCCCATTTCTATCAGAACCTTTACTACAATATTACCAATCTAGCTAAGTAACTTGCACCTACACAGGATAAAAATTTAAAGTTTCAAGGGCTAGCTTAATCTTAGTCTTGATCTCCCTCTCATATGCACTTCTTGAACAACCTGTTTTGCCACCATTTTCGGGGTTCTTGTTGTTTTCTGGAAAGTTCTTTGGTTTCTCTCCAGACAAATAAGGTATACACTTGCAGCCATCCTATATACCTCAGCTTTTGCTTGCTTGCCTTTACAGTGTGAATTTGCCCAACTTGTTTCCTCTTCCCAACCTTGAGCTTCCCTATTGATGTTTTGCCAATATAGTATCTTTTGCAAGACCTGTGATGAGAACAAACATCGAAAGAATAAATGATTATGTCTCTCATCTTCAGCTCCACATAATACACATTGGATATCTCCCACACAATCCCATTGTCACGCTCCGAGCCTACACCCTAGACGTGGCCGGCACTCGAGAATTATTTCTGATCCTAAGCAAACCCTTGGCCTGGCTGACTGTTTAGCGGAAGACTTACTCAAGCATAAATAAGCTTTAAAAAAATAGAATTTAGAACATTAAAACTCAAGTAAATACTTCACTCAAACTCTCTGAAAATACTTAAGTGCAATAATAATAATACTTTGCAAAATAATCTCAAAACATCTCAAACAAAAGGGAAATACTGAGAGAGTCATCAACTCTAACTATCTATGAAGCCTCTTGTCACGCCCTGAGCCTACACCCTGGGCGGGACTCGCACTCGAGAACCATTGTTGGCCCCAAGCGAACCCTTGGCCTGGCTAAACTCTCAGCGGAAGACTTACTCAACAGAAAATGTACTTAAATACAATCTTAATAAACTGTCTGAATAGATAAACTGAGAATGTTTTAAAAATAACATTCAACTTAGCCAAAATGGCAACTCAAGTCTTATAAAAAACAACTGAAATGCAAGACTAAAGAACTATAGCTATTTATCTATGAAGCCTCTAAAACTATGAGGGATGTCGGGACAAGACCACTGATCATCCTAACAACTGAAATACTAAAACTATATAAGAAGGGATCCTCCGGAAAGTAAGGAGGCTCACCAAAAGACTCTGAATGCTCAACTGGATCAACGAAGCGCTGGATGCTGATCCTGATTACATGTATCTGCATCATAAAATGATGCAGGACAAAAGGCATCAGTACATTGGATGTACGAGCATGCGAGGGGAATACATAAGCTTGAAATGGAACTGAAAAAACTTACCTTGTCTCAACTCAACTCAACTCATTTCAATATAAAGCAATTATAAGGATGCAGTATAAAGAAAAGCTTTAAAACATGTAAAAGCAACTCAGTGTATTAAAAAACACACAATAACTCAGTTTGTATATGAAAATATAAATAACTCTGTGTATTCTCTTGTCTTACTGCTGTTTATCTTAAAATATCTAAGGATGAGGTTCGTTTTATCCTTCCTTTGAGATGAATCTTCAAAAGATATAAGAACACCAAATAGATCTGTGGGAGTTTCTCTAACCAACAACCATCATTATGAGCTATGTGATGGTACAGCATTTTGCCTCACGCTGCCAAGGCCGTCCTATACCTTGCCGGAGGTATAGAACCTAACTCACTAAGTGGATCCACTAGTCTATGCTAAAAGCATTAATGAATCATCTAAAAAGTATGACCATTTTCTACCCATGTTGGCTACAGGATTTATGGAGACATTGAATTATCTGAACTCAAACTCGTCCCCAAATCGGTGTTCAATACTACTCCCAAAATATAACCAGCTCATATGTTTAAAAAAACATAACTCTTTTTTGTGGTTTGAGATTATTACTCAAAAACTAGCTCGAAGGCTCTCTTGGAAATCGATGTTTCCTCTCTTGTTTAAATCTGAAAATATTTTCACTTTGGGAATACTTAGTTCCCATATAATCTTTTGAAGAAATGAACTTCACTCTTACTCTTACTCAACTCAATGCTCAAGTCTTTAAAATAAGTTTAAAACATTTGTAAAAGATTTTTGAAAAGACTCTAAGAACTCTCTAGACTTGGCTCTTAACTTTCCTAGAATTTGAATTTATGGATTCAAGGTTATGATCTCATGTTATGGATGATATCTCGATGCTTATATGTACCTTAGAGTGTAGAAATCAACTAGAAAACATAGGTACGATTTGAGGGAACTCAAACACAAAGAAGTGGGAAAGGGTAGAGGACCTGGAGACCATGGCGTACTGAGTGGCGCCGGGCGCCAGAGACCAAACTACAGAACCTGGGTTGGGGCGCACTGAGTGGCGTGGTTCCCCAGGACCCATACTACAGAACCTGATGTGGGGCACTCTGAGTGGCGCGGCGCCCCACCCCTTTTCCCAGAAAATTGGACAAATTTTCTTGTTCGTTTTTCGACCCTAATTCGTCTAAATTCGATTCGTTTCTTCCCCAAACACTTAGATTCGAATACCTAATCAAATTATACAAGAATCTACTCAAAAACAAACTTAAATCTCATGCAATTTACTCAAGAACTCCTCCAAAACTCAACAATCAAGAACCCAATAGAAACTTTAATAAAATCCATCAAGAACTCAATTTCTCTACTTTCAAGAACGTAACTACGTTGAATTAAACATGATTGTCGTGTGGTTCAACTAACCCAACGCTATGTGATCTCACATACCTCGTAGGGATTAACCCTTGGCGAAATCCACAAGCGAAACTCAAGAACGGGACAAACTTTGGCTCTTTCTCCTCTTTTCTCTTTTCTAAAAACCCTTGTGTAATTTTGTGAAGTGTAAACTGACCCAAATCAGTTTAGACCCTAATTAAATTACAAAACATGAATTTAATTAATTGGGTAATAAAAATACCAAAATACCCTTCTAAAATCTGGGTAACTTTCCTTATTCCGACAATCTGACTTCAAACAGGCATATCTCCCTCATACACACTCGAAAACTAGCAAACTCGATGGCGTTGAAAAGATAATTCAAAGACCTTTAATTTGATATCTTGTAGCCCACCTAACTCATTTTGTGCTATGAGTTATGGTCGTTTGAAGTTGATTTAAAACTCATACTTAACTTAACTTGCCGAAATTTCTAAATTTGATTATTTCCAAAAATGGTTTCTTTCTAATTCTATTTATTTCAAATAACGGGGTGTTACAATATCTCCCCCTTGGGAACATTCATCCTCGAATGAAATTACTCTTAGTAGGCTAAGGGTGTAACATCTAACATCTAGCTCAAACACCCAACAAGAAAAATGTAAATACAATATGCCAACTTAAAATGAATGCCAAGAAAAGGGATTAGTACCTTAGTTTGGAATTTCTCCGGATTCGAAGAGATGTAGGTATCTCTTCTTCATATCCTCCTCAGCTTCCCAAGTAGCTTCCTCAACAAACTGATTTCTCCACAAAACTTTGACTGATGCTACTACTTTAGTCCTCAACTTGCGAACTTGGCGATCTAGAATCTGAACAGGAATCTCCTCATAAGATAAGCTATCCTTAATACCAATATATTCGGTAAGTATGATAAGTGAAGGATCGCCCATACACTTCTTCAACATAGAGATGTGGAACACCGGATGAACCGCTGCTAACTCTTGAGATAGCTCCAACTCATAAGCCACATTACCGATCATCTTGGATATTCTGTAAGGACCAATATATCGGGGACTAAGCTTCCCCTTTTTACCAAATCTCATAACACCCTTCATGGGTGAAACTTTCAAGTAAATCCAATCATCTACTTCAAACTCTAAGTCTCTTCTCCTAACATCTGTATAGGATTTCAGACGACTCTGCGTTGTTTTCAATATTTCTTGAATAACCCTTACTTTTTCCATAGCTTGATGCACTAAGTCTGGTCCTATCAACCCAGCTTCACCAACCTCAAAACATCCAATAGGAGATCTGTATTTTCTCCCATAAAGAGCCTCATACGGAGTCATTTGGATGCTAGAGTGGTAACTATTGTTATAAGCAAACTCAATGATAGGTAGGTGATCGTCCCAATTAGCTTTGAAATCAATCACACAAGCCCTCAACATATCTTCTAAAGTCTGAATAGTGCTCTCTGCTTGACCATCAGTCTGAGGATGAAAAGCAGTACTCAAGTTCACCTTCGAACCCAAACCTTTCTGGAATGACTTCCAAAATTGTGCAGTAAATTGTGCACCTCTATCTGAAATGATGGACACTAGAACTCCATGAAGTCTAACTAACTCTTGAATATACAACTTAGCATAATCTTCTACTGAATGGGTAGTCTTTACCGGCAAAAAGTGGGCGGATTTAGTCATTCGATCTACAATCACCCAAATGGAATCACGCTGCCTGCGAGACTGTGGTAAACCTGTGATGAAATTCATATTGATCATCTCCCACTTCCATTTCGGAAGATCTATATTCTGAGCCATACCACCAGGCCATTGGTGTTCTGCCTTCACTTGTTGGCAATTCAAACACTTAGCAACAAACTCTACAATGCCCTTCTTCATACTACTCCACCAATAGACTTCTCTCAAGTCACGATACATCTTTGTGGAACCCGGATGGATAGAATATCTGGAGCTATGAGCTTCTTCCATGATTCTCTCTTGGAATTCATCCATCCTTGGCACACACAATCTACCTTGATACCTCAATACACCATCTCCCCCTTGTTCAAAAGTAATTACTTTTTGCTTATGAACATTTGCCTTCAATTCAAGCAAAATAGGATCTTGGTCTTGTTTCTCTTTAACTTCAGACACTAATGATGATTCAGCCCCATTCATCACCACCACTCCTCCTTCATTGAAATCAATTAAACGAACTCTTAATTGTGCTAGTCTGTGCAGATCTTTTGCTAACTCTTTCTTGTCTTCATCAAAATAGGCGGTACTATCCATAGACAATCTGCTCAAAGCATCAGCAAAAATATTAGCCTTACCTGGGTGATAGAGAATACTCATGTCATAATCCTTGAGTAATTCCAACCACATCATCTTTCTGAGATTAAGGTCTTTCTGACTAAACATATACTGAAGACTCTTGTGATCGGTGAACACATCTATATGAACACCATAAAGATAATGACGTCATATTTTCAAAGCAAATACTACGGCAGCCAACTCTAGATCATGGGTTGGGTAACTCCTCTCGTGAATCTTAAGTTGTCTAGAGGCATAAGCTATAACCTTGTCATTCTGCATTAACACACAACCCGAACCGACTCTAGACGCATCACAGTAAACCACAAAACCTTGCATACCCTCTAGTAAGGTCAATACTGGGGAAGTAGTCAACCTCTTTTTCAATTCCTGAAAACTTTTCTCACAAGCTTCAGACCATTGAAACTTAACTATTTTCTGAGTCAACTTAGTCAAAGGAGATGAAATAAATGAGAACCCTTCGACGAGCCTTCTATAATATCTATCCAACCCCAAGAAACTCCTAATATCAGTTGGAGATGTGGGTTTAGGCCAATTCTGCGCTGCCTCTATCTTTTGAGTATCAACTCTAATTCCATCACCGAAAATAATGTGACCTAGGAAAGCGACAGACTCAAGCCAGAACTCACACTTAGAGAACTTAGCATACAACTCTCTATCCTTTAGAGTGTATAGAACTACTCTGAGATGATTAGCATGATCTTCCTCATTCCTCGAATAGATTAGAATGTCATCAATGAATACGATAACAAACATATCTAAATAAGGCTTGAATACTCTATTCATAAGGTCCATGAATGTTGCAGGAGCATTGGTCAAACCAAAGGACATAACTAGGAACTCATAATGACCATAGCGGGTCCTGAAAGCTGTCTTATGGATATCACTTTCTCTTACTTTCAATTGATGATAACCAGATCTGAGGTCTATCTTAGAAAAACAAGTGGCACCCTGAAGTTGATCAAAAAGATCATCAATTCTAGGAAGAGGATACTTATTCTTGATAGTAACCTTGTTCAACTGACGGTAATCTATACACGTTCTAAGAAAATCATCTTTCTTTCTCACAAATAAGACCGGAGTGCCCCAAGGTGAGACACTTGGTCGAATAAAACCCTTCTCAAGGAGATCTTTCAACTGCTCTTTTAACTCTTTCAACTCTGTTGGTGCCATTCTATATGGTGGAATAGATATAGGACAAGTATCGGGAAGAATATCTATACCGAATTCTATTTCTCTCTCAGGAGGGACTCCGTGAAGATCATCTGGAAAGACTTTTATAAACTCTCTTATTACTGGAACTGACTGAATAGGAGGTGTCTCAACACTAGAATCATTAACTCGGACTAAGTGATAGATACACCCCTTGGAAACTAACTTTCTTGCCTTAAGGTACGAAATGAAACGACCCTTAGGCACTGTTGAACTACTTTTCCACTCTATAACTGGCTCATTAGGAAACTGGAACTTGACTACTCGAGTTCTACAATCGACTGAGGCATAACAGGTATGAAGCCAGTCCATACCTAGAATGACATCAAAATCTACCATGTCTAACTCAACTAAATCAGCCATGGTGCTCTTGTGATTGACGGAAATTCTAAAATCACGATAAACACTCTCAACTAGAATAGACTCACCAACAGGTGTAGAAACACTGAAGGGTTCAAGAAGTTTCTCAGGAAGAACATCAAAATTCATCAGAACATATGGAGTCACAAAATATAGACTCGCTCCTGGATCTAGCAAAGCATAAATATCAAAATTAAAGACTTGGATCATACCAGTGACAACATCTGGCGAATCCTCTTACTCTTGGAGACTAGTAATAGCATACAGACGGTTTCCTCTTCCGCCTGCCCCTGAAGTAGCTCCTCTAGATGCAGCTCTGTCTTGTGGAGCAACTGATGGAGATTGGGCTCTATTGCCCCTATTACCATTTCCTTGTCTATTCTTAGGGCACTCTTTCATAAAGTGACCATTCTGACCATACTTTAAGCAACCAGTGGATCCATCACGACACACCCCTGAGTGGGTCCTACCACACTTAGCACATGCAGGAGTCTCATTACCTCTTTGTGCAACACTACCCTGCGACTGTGCAGGTCTAGCTCTGAAATTTTGTGAATTTTGATTGTTGAACTCACATCTGTTCCTTAGTGCAGGTGCACTAGCAGATGATGGAGCAGGTCCCTTTTGCTTATGTTGGAAAGAAGACCGGTTCGTATTACTCTTTTGCTGCCCGGACTCATTCCCTGATGTCTTGGCCTTCTTATTTCTAAAATCTTCTCTATCTCTCAACTTATCCTCCTCAACCTGTTGCACATGGATCATCAGCCTTGTTATGTCCATATCTCCTATCAGCATAGATGCCTTGCCTTCCTTACTTGACAGACGAGACAACCCAGAAATGAATAAACTCATCCTGCTCCTCATGTCAGCAACCATCTCCGGAGCATAGCAGGAAAGTTGGGTGAACTTCAGACTGTACTCATGAACACTCATAGATTTCTGCTTAAGAGTGAGGAATTCTTGTTCCTTTGCTTTTCTCAATTCACTGGGAAAGAAACGCCTCATGAATGCACTCTCGAACACAACCCAGCTCACTATCGTTGCACCCTCAGCTCTATTCTTCTTCCATTGATCAAACCAGATTCTAGCGACACCCTTCGATTTGTATGTAGCTAGTTCCACTCTCTCAGCATCAGCAACATGCATAATCTCAAAAACCTTCTGAAGCTCTTCAACAAAGTTTTACGGATCCTCAGTGACACTTGAACCAGTGAAGCTTGGAGGATTCATCTTTAAGAACTCACGGATCCTAGAAGTATCAATCACTTCCTGTCGATTTTCTCTCTATTGCCCAACTTGATTGGTCACAACCTGACTTAACATCTAGATAGCCTTACGGAACTCAGCATTTGTAACCTCTCTTTGGGGTTGCACTTCAGGTGCATTAGTTACCCCTTGTTCCTCGACATTCCTTCTAGACGGACGACCTCGAACAGCTCTTCGTGGAGGCATGATCTAAAAGACCCGCGCAAGCACGAGTTAGAAAGAAACTTTTATAGAGATAAACTCTATCGCACGAAATGAGTATGACAGAAGTGAGATAGATCCTAAATGTTGCAGCCTCCTAATTATAGATATGGCGCGCTTCACACCGATAACTAGGACTCTACAAACACGGCATCATACACTTCCTAGGACTCTTGAACTTTGTGCTCAGATACCAAGTTTGTCACACCCCGAGCCTACACCCTGGGCGGGACTGGCACTCGAGAACCATTGTTGGCCCCAAGCGAACCCTTGGCTTGGCTAGACTCTCAGCGGAAGACTTACTCAACAGAAAATGTACTTAAATACAATCTTAATAAACTGTCTGAATAGATAAACTGAGAATGTTTTTAAAATAACTTTCAACTTAGCCAAAATGGCAACTCAAGTCTTATAACAAACAACTAAAATGCAAGACTAAATAACTATAGCTATCTGTTTATGAAGCCTCTAAAACTATGAGGGATGTCGGGACAAGACCCCCGATCATCCTAACAACTGAAATACTAAAACAATATAAGAAGGGATTCTCCGTAAAGCAAAGAAGCTCACCAAAAGACTCTGAATGCTCAACTGGATCAACGAAGCTCTGGATGTTGATCCTGGTTACTTGTATCTACATCATAAAATGATGCAGACCAAAAGCCATCAGTACATTAAATGTACGAGCATGCGAGGGGAATACTAAAACAATAAATAAGCTTGAAATGGAACTGAAGAAACTTACATTGTGTCAACTCAACTCAACTCATTTCAATATAAAGTAATTATAACGATGCAGTATAAAGAAAAGCTTTAAAAGTACATGTAAAAGCAACTCAGTGTATTGAAAAATACACAATAACTCAGTTTGTATATGAAAATATAAATAACTCTAGTATATAAGAATACCAAATCTCTGTGGGAGTTTCTCTAACCGACAACCATCACTATGAGCTATGTGATGGTACAATATTTTGCCTCACGCTGCCAGGACCGTCCTATACCTTGTCGGAAGTATAGAACCTAACTCACTAAGTGGATCCACTAGTCTATGCTAAAATCATTAAGGAATCATCTAAAAAGTATGACCTTTTTCTACCCATGTTGGCTACACAGTTTATGGAGACATTGAATTATCTGAACTCAAACTCGTCCCCAAATCGGTGCTCAATACTACTCCCAAAATGTAACTAGCTCATATGTTTAAAAAATATAACTTTTTCTGTTGTTTGATATTATTACTCAAAAACTAGCTTGAAAGTTCTCTTGGAAGTCGTTGTTTCCTCTCTTGTTTAAATGTGAAAAAATTTACTCTTTGGGAATACTTAGTTCCCATATAATCTTTTGAAGAAATGAATTTCACTCTTACTCTTACTCAACTCAATGCTCAAGTCTTTAAAACAAGTTTAAAACATTTGTAAAATACTTTTGAAAAGACTCTAAGAACTCTTTAGACTTGGCTCTTAACTTTCCTTGAATTTAAATTTATGGATTCAAGGTTATGATCTCATGTTATGGATGATATCTCGATGTTTATACGTAACTTAGAGTGTAGAAATCAACTAGAAAACATAGGTACGATTCGAGGAAACTCAAACAGAAAGTAGTGGAAAAGGGTAAAGGACCTGGCGACCCTGGCGTACTGAGTGGCGCCGGGCGCCAGAGACCAAACTACAGAACCTGGGTTAGGGCACACTGAGTGGAACGGTGCCCCAGGACCCATACTACAGAACCTGATGTGGGGCGCTCTGAGTGGCGCGGCGCCCTACATCAAAGAGGCTCATCAAAGCTGTCTGAAGCACAAACTGATCTCAACGAAATGTCTGTTGATGATCCTGAACACCTGTATATGCATTATAAATGATGCAGGTCGAATGACATCAGTACATTGAATGTACGAGTATGTAATATAGTTGAATAGCAAACAACTGAATGAAAGGACTGCAATAGATGTAGATATATACTCAATTGAATGTAAAGAAATAAAGGAGTAAAATCATTAAAACTTGACAAAAATATTTTCTCATTCTCTGAACTTTAACATAATATGTGAAATATAAAAATACACTTTAACTCTATTGGGAGATTCTCTAACCGATAACCATCACTATGAGCTAAGTGATGATACATCGTCTTGTTCATGCTGCCAGAACTGTCCTATATCGTGTCGGGATATAGAATACTTCAACTAAGTGGATCCACTAAGCTATGCCCGAAGTCTCTAAGGATTCATCTAAAAAGTATGATCTTGTATCCATGTGGGCAAGACATGGTTTATGGGGGTTGTGAGTTATCTGAATTATCCTCTTAAACGAGGTAACTGCTCTAAATTAACTCTGAACTTATTACTCGTTTAGATATCAAAGTTTCTCTTTTCTCAATATAAAAATGATAAATTTGGGAATCAATAGTTCCCTTAAGCTTTACTCAAATTGTCTCTTTAAACTTTCCTCAAAAACTCCTCTTTACTTTCTCAGAAAATCAATTTAAGATAATTATTCGGTTAAAAATATTTTCATCAATAACTCAATAAATATTCAAATAATAGGGTTCATGCTGAAAAATAGGCATGAATAATCAACTCAAAAATCTCAATGAATGATATATAGCAACTCAAAAATTAGGAATAGCAACTAAGAATTCAACAGCAAACTCATCTCAAGAATTATCAAGACTAAGGATGTAGCCCTAGATTATTCTTTGCTGATAGAAAGTAGATATAGGGCGTGAGGATGAACTCAGTCCATGACTATGATAGCCTTACATACCTGGGAAGAACAAAGTTCTTAGCGAAATCGATGAAATTTGAAGAACGATAGAAAACCCTAACTTTTCTCCTCTTGAATCCTTGCTCTAAGTTTGAAGTGTTGAAGAACGTAAAATAATGTTTTAACAATGTTTAGATCTTAATTAGGTGAAAAAGTTTATGGTTTAGGCTTAGAAGGGGTGAGAAAAGACTAAACTATCCTTTTTTAAATTGGTGAAAAAACATTCTACAGGTCCATCTACGGGTCGTGGTTTGACCCACAGACCTTAGATCCCATCCGTGGATTCTATATTAAGTTTTTAAGGCTCAAAAGTCCATTTACGGGTCCAAACGACAGCCCGTAGGTGGACTTACGACCCATCGGTTGAATCCATATGATTTGGGTCGCAAAAGTTGACCCCCAGTACTCTACCAACGACCTGACAGGAAGGGTCGTCATTCAACCTACAGCCCGTCGATTGGGGTCGTCGTTCACAAACTCAGAAAACTCTGGTTTGACAGTCTTTGGTAAAACGGTCATAACTTTTTACACCGAACATGAAATAAGGCAAAACTGCTGGCGTTGGAAAGAGAACTCAAAGATCTTTAATTTGGTAGGTCATATGCCACCTAATTCATTATGTATTAGGAGATATGATCGTTTGAAGGTAACCTAAGTAGAATCTTATGTCAAAACTTAATGGGAAATGAAGGTTCAACTCAACTTTGTGCTAGGGGGTTCTTGTGACCTTAAGTCATATCCAAATCCATTCGAACACCAAAGAAATGACCCTTACACGTATGAGTAACTTAAGAATCACCCGATTCAATTTTACATGCAATTAAAGAATGGTTCGGGCCTTAGTTTAGAAATTTTCGGGCTGTTACAATATCTCCCCCTTGGAATCATTGGTCCTCGAATGATCGATGAACTGAGCATGGAAAGGGTAGGGAAATGTTTAACAACCCACATTAGGGCAAAATACACATAAACTCATGAACTCAAAACAATAAAGGAGGGACTGAATTGAATGAGTACTTTAGGAAGGGTTAATACCTTGGACTGGAACTAACTCGAGGAAAATAGATGAGGGTATATCTTCTTCATATCCTCATCGGCCTCTCATATAGCGTCCTCAACCAACTAATTTCTCCACAAGACTTTGACTGATGCAACCTCTTTGGTTCTCAACTTGTGAACCTGACGATCAAGAATTTGAACGGGAATCTCCTCATCAGATAGGTTGTCCTTGATACCAATATTCTCGGTAGGCATAATAAATGAAGGATCGCTCAAATACTTCTTTAGCATAGAGATGTGAAATACCAGATGGACTGCTGCTAACTCTGATGGTAGCTCCAACTCATAAGTCATATTGCAGAATCTCTTGGATATATTGTAAGGACCTATGTATCGGGGACTGAGCTTTCCATTCTTACCAAATCTCATAACACCCTTCATAGGTGAAACCTCCAAATAGACCCAATCATTAACCTCGAATTCCAAATCTCTTCTCTTAACATTTGTAAAGAATTTCTGACGGCTCTGCGCTTTTTTCAACCTCTCTTGGATAATTTTAACCTTCTTCGTGGATTGATGAACTAAGTCTGGTCCTATCAACTCATCTTTACCAACCTCAAACCAGCCAATAGGAGATCTACACCTTCACCCATAAAGAGCCTCATAAGGAGTCATCTGAATACTGGAGTAATAGTTGTTATTGTATGCAAACTCTATAAGAGGCAAGTGGTCATCTCAATTCCCTTTGAAATCCAATACACATGCTCTCAACATATCTTCTAAGGTCTGAATAGTACGCTATGCTTGACCATCCGTCTGAGGATGAAAAGCAGTACTAAGGTTTACCTTTAAACCCAAACCTTTCTGAAATGACTTCCAAAATTGAGCGGTGAATTGCATACCCCTATCTAGAATGATGGACAAAGGGACTCCATGAAGTCGGACTATCTCACGGATGTATAAACTAGCATAATCTTCTGCTGAATTGGTAGTCTTTACCGACAAGAAATGGGTTGATTTAGTCATCCGATCTACAATCACCCAAATTAAATCATGCTGCTTGCAAGATCGGGGTAATCCAGTAATGAAGTCCATATTAATCATCTCCTACTTCCATTCCGTAAGAGCTATGTTTTGAGCCACACCACATGACCTTTGTTGTTCTACCTTGACTTATTGGCAATTTGGGCACTTAGCAACAAAATCTGTAATGCACCTCTTCATACTATTCCACCAATAGACTTCTCTCAAGTCATGGTACATCTTTTTGGAATCTGGATGGATCAAATATCTGGAACTATGAGCTTCTGCCATGATCCTCTCTTGGAGCTCATCCACCTTTGGAACACACAATCTACCTTGATATCTCAACATATCATCTCCACCTTGTTCAAAAGCCATCGCCTTCTGCTTATGAACATTTGCCTTTAGTTCATGTAAGAGGGGGTCTTTTTCTTATTTGTCCTTCACTTCTGACACTAATGATGATTCAGCCCCATTCATCACAACAACTCCACCTTCATTGGAATCTAACAAACGGACTCCCAGACGTGTAAGTCTGTGGAATCCTTAGCCAACTCTTTCTTTCCTTCCTCAACATGAGCAGTACTCTCCATGGACAACCTGCTCAAAGTATCAACAATAACATTAGCCTTACCTGGGTGATAAAGGATAATCATGTCATAATCCTTAAGCAACTCTAACCACCCTCTTTTTCTGAGATTATGCTCATTTTAACTGAAAACATATTGGAGACTCTTGTGGTTTGTGAACACATCCACATGAAAGCCATAGAGGTAGTGGCTCCATATCTTGAGAGAAAAAACTACTGTTGCCAACTCGAGTTCATGAGTCGGGTAGTTCCTCTAATGAATCTTAAGTTGCCTAGAGGCATAGGCTATAACTTTACATTTCTGCATCAACACACTATCAAGCCCCACTCTGGAGGCATCATAATAGACGACAAAACCTTTTGTACCCTCTGGTAGGGTCAACACTGGAGCAGTAGTTAACCGAGTTTTCAATTCCTAAAATCTTTACTCACAAGCTTCAGACCATTGAAACTTATCTAATTTCTGAGTCAACTTAGTCAACGGGGATGAAATAGATAAAACCCCTCGACGAACCTTCTGTAGTAACTAGCCAATCCCAAGAAACTCCTTATATCAGTTGTAGAGGTGGGTCTGGGCCAATTCTGCACTACCTCAATCTTCTGAGTATCGACTCGAATTCCTTCGCCAGACACAATGTGGCTTAAGAACGCCACAGATTTTCAAGCCATAACTCACACTTAGAAAACTTGGCATAAAATTCTTGATCTTTGAGAGTTTGGAGGACTATTCTGAGATGATTGGCATGATCATCCTCATTCCTCGAGTAGATCAGGATGTCGTCGATGAATACAATAACAAACATATCCAGATACTGCTTAAATACTCTATTCATGAGATCTATAAATGATGCAGGAGCGTTAGTCAAACCAAAGGACATAACAAGGAACTCATAATGACCATAACAGGTCCTGAATGTTGTCTTAGGGATGTCACTTTCTCTCACTTTCAACTGATGATAGCCAGATCTGAGATCTATCTTAGAAAAGCAAGTGGAACCCTAAAGTTGGTCGAAAAGGTTATCAATCATCGGAAGTGGATACTTATTCTTTATGGTGACCTTGTTCAATTGACGGCAATCGATACACATCCTAAGGGAACCATCTTTCTTCCTCACGTATAAGACCAGAGCGCCCCAAGGTGAGACACTCGGTCAGATGAAACCCTTATCAAGAAGATCTCTTAACTGCTCTTTTAACTCTTTTAACTCAGTTGGAGCCATTCTATATGGCGGAATAGAAATGGGTTGAGTATTATGAAGGATATATATTTCGAAGTCTATTTCTCCCTCAGGATGGACTCCGGGAAGATCGTCTGGAAAGACCTCTGGAAACTCACTCACAACTAGAACTGACTGAATAGGTGGGGTCTCAACACTAGAGTTATTAACTCGGACTAAGTGATAAATGCACCCCTTAGACACTAAATTTTTGGCCTTAAGGTATGAAATAAAACAACATTTAGGCACTGTTGAAGTACTCCTCCACTTTAAAACTGGCTCATTAGGAAACTGAAACTTGACTACTCGAGTTCAACAATCGACTGAGGCATAACAATCATGAAGTCAGTCCATACCTAGAATGACATCAAAATCTACCATGTCTAGCTCAACTAAGTCAACCATGGTGTATTTGTGATAGACAGAGATGGTACAATCACGATAGACTTTTTCTACTAGAATAGACTCACCAACTATGTGGAAACACTAAAGGGCTCAAGAAGTTGTTCGGGGGAAATGCCGAACTTCATCGCTCATAAGGAGTCACAAAAGATAAACTCGCACTTGGATCAAGTAAGACATACATGTCAATAGAAAAGACTTTAGGCATACCAGTGACAACATCTGGCGAGTTCTCCTGATCCTGGCGACTAGCCATAGCATACAGACGGTTTGCTCCTTCGTCTATCCCTGAAGTAGCACCTCTCAGAGCAGCTCTGCCTAATGGAGCCGCTGAAGAAGATTGGGCTTTGTTGCCCCCATTACCCTGCGTGTTCTTAGGGCATTCTCTCATGAAATGACCCGTCTGACCACACTTGAAGCAGCCATTGGAGCCATCATGACATTCTCTTAGATGGGTCCTCCCACACTTAGCACAAGCTGAGCTCTGAAAGCCCTGTGCCATACTACCCTGAGACTGAGTACCATGATTTCTGAGAATTTTGATTCTTGTGATCACTATTTTTCTTGGTGCATGTGCACTAGTTGATGATGGAGCAGTTCAAAATGACCTTTGTTGGAAAGATGACCGATGCCCATTCCCGATCTTTTGCTGGCCAGGCTCATGATTTTTTATCTTAGCCCTCTTGCTGCGGAACTTTTCCCTGTCTTTCAACTTGTCCTCCTCTACATGTTGTACATGAATCATAAGCCTAGCTATGTCCATGTCCCCTATCAACATAGTTGTTATCCCCTCCTTATTAGATAAACATGACAGCCTAGACACAAACAAACTCATTTTGTTTCCCATCTCAGCCACCATCTCCGAAGCATAGCGAGAAAGTTGAGTGAACTTGAGGTTGTACTCTTCCACACTCATAGACTCCAGCTTCAGATTAAGAAACTCATTTACCTTTGCTTTCCTTAGCTCTCGGGGAAAGAAGCTCCCCAAAAAAACATCCTCAAACACAGCCCAACTCAAAAGTGGTGCTTTCTCTACCCTGTTCTTCTTCCACTGATCATACCATATCCTAGCAATACCTTTAAGCTAATATGAGGCTAACTCCACACGTTCTGTATTAGCAACACGCATGACCTCAAACACCTTCTGAAGCTCTTCTACGAAGTTCTCCGGATCCTCAATGACCTTTGACCCAGTGAACTCAGATGGATTCATTCTCAAGAATTCACAGATTCTAGATGTATCAGCTATATTATGACGACCTACTACTTATTGACCAGCCTAATTTTCCACAACCTGAGTCAACATCTGAATAGCATTCCTAAACTCAGCATTGGTGACATCACCCTGAGGGGGTTGCACTTCTGGTGCATTGGGAGCTTCTTGACCTTGAGGGTTAGCATTTCTCCTAGCAGGACGTCCTCGAATCGCTCTTCATGGAGGCATGATCTCAAAAGACACATGGAAGCACGAATTAGAGGAAACTTTTATAGAGTTGAACTCTACCGCACAAACAGGAGTAAGAAGGAAGTGAAATGTTCCTAAATGTTAGAGCCTCCAAATTATAGATATGGCGCGCTTTACACCGATAAGAAAGACTCTACAGACACGACTTCATAGACACCCTTGTCCTTATATCATGTGAAATGGGTAATCGCCTCTTGTCATTTCAATTAGAGAGCATGGTACCCGCTTCTTGCCTCAACATTAGAATAGCTCCTTAGCATTGGTTCATTTTACGTGAGAAGACCTTTCAACCCTAAGAACCCTTATTATAAAAGATAACCTTTCACAATTATGCTTTCATGTGTGTATATGAGAAATCCTTTCAACAACACAACAATAACAACATCATTGATACTTTACTCTCAAAGCATCCTTAAACATTTACATAAATTTCATAAGAACATGCTTGATTTCATAAACTCTTCTTTCATAATTCAAAGTCCACATCATATGATCATAACTTGGAAAATATCGGAATTACATTGGTTCATGGGGGATCGTCATAAAAACATGAGATTAACTCAATTCATGCATAATATATCATAAAACAATCAATTAAATCAATAATTAAGAGAACTCATAACATAGAAGAAAAACGCTAACGCAATTGGAGATTTTTAACATTAAAAATCGGAGAATTTGGGAACTTCGTGGAGGAAAAGGCTCCATGGATGTAAACCATCATACCTCAATGCCAATTGCTTAACTTAATGGAGGATTAGGAGACTTGACTTAAAACCCTAGATTGAACCCTTCTTTTTCAAGCCTTCTAGAGAGAGAAATATTTGAGAGGAAGGCTTGTTCTTCCTTTGTAAATTTGAGAGAATGATTTCAATTGGGAAATTTTAGGGTTAAAAACACTTATATAGGGGTTTTGGTGAAGGGTAAAACGACATAGTATTAGGCTAGAATAGTTAGGAAAAGACCCAAAATCCCTTGAGAAAATAACTACCGACCCAGTCGACGGTGGGGACCTATGGTCCGTGGGTCCACCTACGGACCGTCCTGTCCCTCCGACGATTGTTTCAGAAGCTACTGATTTTGGACCTCAAACGACGGGACCTACCATGGGTCGTGGTCCAATCGACGGGCTGTGGGTCCCAACCGTGGTCCTCAACTTTCGATCACAAAATCTCTCTAAGTCTGGGACTCACCTATGAAACCTATTAACGGCTTCTGCATTGAATGACGGACTACCCTGGTGAACCATCGAAAAATACAGAAAACTTGACATTTTTGGAAAAACCAACTGGCCAACCACGAACACCACCTACGGTTCGTGAGTCATTCCACGGGCCGTGGATGGCACCGTATGAAATGACACCAGATTTCTGAAAAATTGAATTTTCCTATCTTTTCGAATCCGAGGTGTTACAAAAAGAGGTAACTTCTCTGAAATAACGTCGAACTCATTACTCATTTAGAAATCAAAACTTCTTTTTTTCTTAATGTAAAAATGATAGATTTGGGGATCAATATTTGCCTTAAACTTTACTCATAATGTCTCTTTAAACATTCCTCAAAACTCCTCTTTACTTTCTGTGAAAATCAATTTAAGATAATTGTTCGATTAAAGATTCTCAACAATAACTCAATGGATACTCAAATAATAGGGTTCATGCTGAAATATAGACATGAACGAATAAACTCAATAAAACTTCTCGAACTTTTCTCTTAAACTTATTTTAGTTTTGAACGTGCATTAAGACATGTGATTAGGATATGCCAGAATTTTCAAAAGTAAATGGAGCTTATAGGAGCTAATACAGAGAAGGGAAACATGGACACAACTTAAAGGAAATAAGGAGAGGTTGGCCCAGTGACCCCCTAGCGTACTGCTGGCGTAGGGCGTCAGGCCTTGAACTTCAGAAGTCAGGCATGCGCGCACTGCTGGTATGCCGCCCCAGGCCCTGAACTACTGAAGTTAAGCCTTGGCGCTTTCATGGCGCGCCGCCCTAGGCCCCTCCCAGCACCCCGATAAATTTTCAAGCTTAAATTTGGACCCCAAATTAGTGTAGAATTGGAAAAAATTTCCTAAACTCTTCTTGTTTCTCAAACCCAAAACTAATACATGAGAACGTCCATACAATTCCGTTCGAAAACATAAATTTACTAAATCAATAGGGTTCATGCGATACTAAGCCTGAATAACACTGTAAGATTCACAAAATAAAATAATCAAAACCTCAATAGTTAAAGAACCAAATTCAATATCAAGGAGTACGAATGGATCCTTTAGATGTAATGATTTCTTGACTAAATTGAGATGTAGGGCGTGAGGACGAAAAAGTCAAATATTGTGAGAAGCCTTACATACCTGGAAAGAACAAAGGTTCTTGGCAAAAATTGAAGGAAACTTGGAGAAGGCTTGAACCCTAGTTTTTTTATCCTCTTGGAACCTCGCTCTAATTCTTCTAAGTGTTAAAGAATGTGAAATATGTTTTAACACTGATTAGAACCTTAATTAGGTGAATAAAATATGTGGCTTAAGCTTAGAAGGAGTGGAAAAATATCAAACTACCCCTCTAAAACGATTTAGGTGCCTTAAAAAGAAGGTTTTACTAAAACGAGCATATTTTTTTACTTTGAGCTCGAAATGAAGCAAACTTGGTGATGTTGGAAAGAGAACTCAAAGACATTTAATTTTATATGTAATGGGCCACCTAGCTCTTTATGTGCTAATAAATATGATCGTTTGAAGTTAACCCAAGTAGAATCTTACATCAAAACTTAATCGGTATGGAAACTTTCAACTCAACTTTGTGTTAGGGGGTTCTAGTGACCTTAATTCATATCCAAATTCATTCCACACTAAAGAATTGACATTTACACATAAGAAAAATTAAGAATCACTTGGTAAAATCTTATTCACAAATGAAAAATAGTTTGAATCTTAACTTAGAAATTTTCAGGATGTTACACGTTGTAGTAAAAAATAGTTGTGGAAAAATATATTTTGATACATTATTAATTTAGAAGTTTGATAACGATGAATTAGAAGAAAGTAGGGTGGTCAAATTGGGTGTCAACACATATAATAATTAGGTGGCCCATGCCTATCAAATTAAAGGTCTATGAGTTTTCTTTCCAAATCCACAAAGTTTGTCTCATTTAGAGTTCAGAGTAAAAAGTTATGACCATTTTATCAGAGACAATCATAACAGATTTTTCAAAGTCAGTAATTATGAACCTCATCTACGGGTCGAAAATTTATATACTACATGTATTGTTCACTTGTGAAAAAACTTTTGAAAGTCATTTTTTTTGTCTAATTTGGGCCCATAAAATGAAGTCCTGAATTTTGTTTTTGGGATTGATTTCCACATATCTGATTACGGGTCGTAAATCTAATTACAGGCCATAATTTAGGCCCGTAGAATGAACTTCAGAAACTCAAAATTTCAGTCTGACTTCCACGGATGGAATTGATGGGATGGCCTCGTGAAAGGTTTTCGACAGCTTTTTGATTGGGGTTTCTATTATCTTTTCCCACTTTTTCTAAGTCTAAGCCATGACATTACACATATTCTAAAAGGGTTTTCACTCTCAAGACTCAGTTCCTAAACTCTTAACTCCTTCAAACTCAGAAACTACCGTAAGCAAGGAAGAAGCTAGGGTTAGTTTGAAACTACCGTAAGCAAGGAAGAAGCTAGGGTTTCAAGTCTTTCAAACGAGTTCTTCTTTCAAATCTCAATCTCTTAGGTATGTAAGGGTTCAATGAGAGTATCACTTCACTCTTATGCCTAAAGTATTTTTTATTTTCAATAATTCTTCAAGATCGTTAGAAGCAAAGCTAGGGCCTTTTTATAACTTATGATATTCTTCATTAATTCATATTTTCATCGTTTTACTTTGATTTTAGAAATCTTATTATACTGATTTAACATGATTTTCATGGTTCCTTAAACATTCATGACTTTTAAGCATGAAGACTAGTATGATATGAATGTCAACCTAAATTCAGGTTACTTTAGATATGATTTTTGAACTTAAACTCACATATGATTCAAACTGATATGTAATTTCATACCTATGAGCATTATATGAATATATGTTGTTTTGTAGGACTATTTAGTACCGAGAGGATACGGGGTTGGAAACTCAAGTCCTATAACTATGTGCCAGCGTAGGATTATGTTTCACCTCTTTGTCAATTGACCTTTAGCCTTGAGAGGCTCAGATTAGTGAATCCAAATAGATATGATATGGTCCTATACTCTGGCAAGATATAGGGCAGCCCTACCAACTGGTTTATTTATTGGACATCATGAGCTCACATGGTGTATGTCGGTTATAAGAAACTCCTCAGTTTATGCACCTTTTTATGATATGATCTTAAATTTATTTGATTCACTTTAAGTATGATATTTACAACTATAATTTGCAAGGCTAATGAAATAGACTCATCTCTATATATGCTTTTGAAAGAAGATTTTGAATGATATGTAAACATGAACTTCAAGTGTTTTATTCTTAAGTTCTTTCACTATGTATATGATTTTGAGAATCTTATTGTTACTGTCCTCGTTATGTCATTTTACGATTATGCTAGTGCCCCTTACTTACTCAGTACATTTCATGTATTGACGCATATTTTTCTCTGTGTTGCATCCTTTTATGGTGTAGATTTTGGCGTCCGTACTCAGAGTCATGGCTAGTGAGGTTGCAACAGTTCTAGCCAGCAGTTGGTGAGTCCTCCTCATTTTGGGACTTCCTGAATTAGTTGTTGGTCAAAGTTTAGTACTTTCTTTGTTTATTTGATTTGAGGTAACTGAGGGCCATGTCCCGGTGAACTTATTTTCTTCAGTCTAAATGTTAGAGGCTTATTTCAGACATTAGTTGTTTAATCATCATGAATTTATTGATTTCCATATTAATATGTTTCAACTTTCGCATTAGTTTCATATGACATACTTTGATATGTTATGCTAAGGGTTAGCTTGGGGCTACTCATGATTTTGAGTGTCGTGTTTCAAATGGGGAGCAGACTCGAATCTTGACATTAGTTATTAGAATATATTTTTATATTTTGTATATTAAAAAGTAGAAATAATATTTAAATAAAGGGAAAAATGGTAATTCAACTCCAATTGTGATTAATATATTGTCATTTGTCCATAGCTATTTTGCATAAAAAAGATAAGTTATTTTAATTGGAGATAATTTAAGTTTATCAACAAAAGAAATTATCTTATTAAGTTATTACACTAAAATTCAGTAAAATATATATTTATTATTTTTCCTGACCTCAAATAATTGATGGTCGCACATCAACAATTGTTGAAATGATACTGAATAATCGATTCTGCAAGATGAGATTGACTGAGCACGACAAATTTATATTTTTTAGCCATTAGATTCATGTGATAATCATGTTGACCACTAATTTAAAATACATCATTTTAATTTGTTGATTTGTTGTTTACAATTTTCAATATATTCATATCAATCTTATTCACAATTTTTTGAGGTATGAAAAAAAATTATAGCAAAATTTGATCATTCTCAATTTTCAGCTCAATGAACCTTAAATTGTTACCTAGAATTGAACATGGATATTTTTCAGAAATATTCATTTAAATATTTTTACCATTTGCTCTTATTTTCTCATTCAACAATCTAATCAATTCAACAAAGTTCGTTTGAAGTAGACTTGATAATAATTGTTCTGGCACATTCTGTATGTTTGAATACGTTCATTTCAATAATTATTTCATCATTCCAATAGAAAGTAACTATCATATCATGTTCAAAGTTCGTCATCTTTATTTCCTACACGTAAAAATAAACATTTTTTTATAATTAACAAATCAGAAAAATAATTTTGAAACTATCGTAAAATCTTATTATATTTCTATGTACATTGACTTGACTTATTTAATTCATATCTGATGATTTTTTGTGAATATTGTTTCAACAATGGACAACACAAGTACAAATTTTGTTGAAAATTATTATGATGTGTTGATCATTCATTGCAACAGTGTTTAGTTTATAATCATCTTCAACTTGAAAAATAAAGGAGTGTAACTTTAAAAGAGTGTCGTAATTGATAGTCATGTTTTAAAGTTAAAACGTTACTATCCATAATGTTTTATAAGTGAATTTACAAGACTAAATTTGCAGGAGTCAATTTCGCATTTGTAAGATTTGATTGTCCATGAATGGATTTTAAAGAATCATTGTTATTTTAGCTGTGAAAAAAATGTTTTCAGAGTAATGAATAACGTTTTGTATATGTTTACTTTGTCAACTATTTATCTTTTTGTCATTGAATTTTTTTCAAATAAAATAAAGTCTGATACGTTACTAGTTACTACCAAATACATTTATTCTAATTTTGTAAAATCAAATTAAATTATTTTAATAAATTAATTTAAATAATGACTTATTTGGATCAAATATTTCGAATATTTACATGAGACATAAAGGGTAATTTTGATCCCCTCCATCCTGATCCCTGCCCTAATTTCAGTCGACCTCAAATTTCAAACAACAGGTAGCAAGAACAGAGGAAAATCCATGGAAATTCAGAGTCCGATGAAGCTAAAGAGATTGGTTGTGATAGGAAGGCATGTAAAAGACCGAATCAGTGAGTTACCCGATGCCATCCTTCTTCACATCCTGTCTATGGTGCCGGATGGAAAACAAGTTGTGCGAACCAGCGTACTGGCTAAACGATGGAGGTCTCTTTGGATGTCTGTTCCAATGTCAATCGATTTCAACTTCCCCCAAACTGAAAATCTAATCGTCACACTTGATTACCTGTCGTCCACCCTTACAGAACTTCATTACTGTAAGTCGTGCGATAAAATCCCCAGATTTACCATTGGGGGATTTAGGTACGAACACTGTTATGCTAAGTATGTTGATTTATGGGTTAGTTTCGCTACTAAAGTTGCTAAGGTGGAAGAATTTTTGCTTGGATTGTTATCTATAAATGATCAAACTTATGACTTCCCTTCGTATGCATTTAAGAATTCATTGCTTAAGGATTTGGAATTAAGGAATTGCCAACTTAACCCTCGTGCTACTGTTGATTGGACTAATCTAAGCTCTCTTAAGATTGGATATATTGATTTGACAGATGATGCTATGGAAAAGATATTATCTGGTTCCCCGAACTTGAAAAGTTTGGAACTAGAAAAAATTTCCGGCCTACAACGTCTCGAAATCAACTCTGTCAATTTGACACAAGTGATGATAGAATCTTATTACAATGACAATGATGAGATTTGGCTTGAAATAGTAGCTCCACATCTTCAGCATTTAGAAGTTTTGGAATTGTGCAGTGAGATACGCATTGGCCAGAGAAATGTGCCTTCACTTGTCACTGCAATCTTTCGTTTAAATTTTAATTTTGAGAATGAAGAACAAGACTTGGAGATGGAATTTAGCTGTTTGAAGGAACTTCTTCATAGTGTTGCCCAAGTCCCCAATCTTGAATTGGGTACCTGGTGTATCGAGGTTTATTCATACTCTTCACACTGCAATCTTGAATTTTTATTTACTATTGAATCATCACTATAGTAACTTTAACAGTACACTACTTATAATCTGATAACTAAGTTGGTCAGTACTAAAGAGTTTGCAATGGATACAACAACATGTAAAATTTGGTTTGATTTACACATATCATACTTTTAAGTTATGTTGATAGGTTTTTCCAAGTGTTTAAAGGTCCATCTTTGGATTTGCAAGCCAACCATGAACACGTTGATATGTGTACAGTCATATAGTCCAAGTTGTTTTTATGTTATATCCAACAATGTGCATTTCATTTATTAAGTATGCCATGTTTGCTTGTTTTGATATATTTTGGTTTGTCTGTTTTTGGTTTATCAGTGCCTGTCCATCCTAGAGTTGAAAGGGTGGCGGCCTCCACCATCAAGCCGGAAATTCTTAGAACTGAACATAGCCGTAATACAATTGGACTTCCCTGGAATTTACAGCTTTCTACAGAGCTCATCGGATCTTGAGACATTGATCATTGGTTGTTGGTACAATCACAATGAACGAGTAAGGTTCCTTTAGACCTTTATTTATATTACTTCATGTTGTTCAAATCAAACAACTATTAGTGGAGGAATAAGATGACATATATCAACATATTTTTAATCTTAAGTACTTCAGGAAGAAAATTTATCAAGGTTTTTTTTAATAACAATCTCCTCAGTCACTTTACCATCCCAACTGTGCTTCCTTCCATGAGTTCTATTTTTGTTTTTCCAATTTGTCGTTGCCTAGGAGATATTGCAGCTTCCCTAGCTACATTTTTAAAATATTCATCCAGTATGGAGGATATCCTCCTCGCTTCTCTCAAAAATGTTTGCACCTCGAGAACTTCTTGGAGAAAAATCACTAGGTCTAACAACATGTAGTTGCTTAGTAGTGTTAATAGGAGTAAGAGAATTCACTCTTTCAATATTCGAACTCATCGGTACATCAAGAAGAACCATGTCTATAGTATTATTAATCTTCTGAACATTAGAACTGCTGCGCAGAATTCTCAGATGATGCATCTATCAAATTTGCAGATTTTTCAGCTACTTCAGTTGCTAAATCAGCCAGTTTCGAAAGTGTATGACGTCCCTGTTTCTGGTGCATCTGTCTAGCACTTGAACTTGCAATTTCTTTTGAACCCAACACTCCATCTTTCATGATTTTAGGCGATCGCTGCCCCCAAGTGAAAACTTCATTCCCTTGAATATTGTCTTCTAATATCTTGTTGTTCCCAGCAGCCTTCTTTAACACCTGATTGCCTAAAATCTGTACCTCAGTTTTTGTGCCATGAATGGTCTACCAACTTCAGAACCTGTAGCATCTGATTTCTCACCCAAATTACGAACACTCTGTGCAGCTCGTCTTGCATTAATAATTTCCCTAGCATTTCCCTGATGCTTAATACCTTGCATATTAATCTGCATACTTCATCTCTGTGACCTTGATGTTTGCTTGTACGTCAATATGAAGGTTAATAATCATATGTAATAATTTGGTACTCTATCAATTCATTCGACTTTGGCTCTAATGAGCAATCTCACACGTTCAGGCAAAGCAGCCAGTAAGTTGACTTCAACTTTAACTCTTGCTGTGCTTGGCCTTGTTTGATCTGTGGTGTTCTATCAACAACCAAAGGTCTGCCCACTGCTGATGCTAACGAATATAATGCCTCTCGAACGAAAAATTGCACTAGTAAATTCAAAAACGATATCCGAGTCAAAGCAATGGATTCTTCTTCTTTGGGATTAAACCAAGGGGTCCAGCGAAAAATTCTAAATTGATAGTCTTCCTCCATGGATTTTCTCCTTCTCACCAATTGATGAAATAGCTGTATGAATAGACAGCAGCAAAATCCTCATGTGCCGTCAATCGAATTAAAATATGCCGTGAATCTAATGAAAATGTTGCATGCCCCTTTAACCTTTAGTTGTTGTGGAAAATACTTTCTCAACTCTGTCATTGCAAGTTCGCAACAAGATCATATCGCAAATTTTTCTCTTGAAAATTTATGCAGAGCATAATGCAAATTTTCCTCCTGACTATCAGATTATTCGAAAACTATAGTAGGTTCTCCATTGATTATCAAAAATGTTGCACGCCCCTCTAGCTTCTCTTGCTAGTGAATTAAAGCTGAAAATGTTATTCTCTGCACCCACTAGGTGACTCTATCCAGCTAAAGAATCAGCCACACCATTGGCTTCTCTGTAACAGTATGTTACCTTGACTTATGATTCAACTCTTTAATCTTTTCAATAATAGAGTCATATCGCCAAGAAGGTTTCGCAACTTGCTTGACAACATTCACAATAAGTAAAGAGTCGGCTTCCACACCAAATGTTTCTAATACAATGTTCAAGACACCAAATAAGCCATAGGAAAGTGCAATCGCTTCAGCCATATTTTTTGTTCAAATCTGCTTCTCTAGTCTCAAAAGTTGATAATTTATCGTTGTTAAATCTGCTATAGCTGTGTGCTTATTGTTCCTTTTTCTTGGAAGATGTTCGGAAGAACTTTTTTGTTCTCTCAATTTATTTTCCTTCATAAAATAGTGCAGCTTGTGTTGCTTTGACAGAGATTGCATGTTGTCATTATCAAAATTGATTCGATGAGTTAACTTTTTGTAGATGTTAGGAATAGATGTTTAACAAGGGATAATAAATGATCAGATGCTTTGAAACATTTTTTTGTTGTTTGCATGTACCAAATTGTAACATCTGCTAATATGTTCCTTGAATTTAAAAATTCTTCACCTTTTTGTTTTATCCACAATCAACTCCTTGCCTTCATGCTTCCTTCTAAGGACAATATAGTATATTCTTTCCTACAGAATCTGTTGTCAAGGTACACAGATGAGGATGAACTGAGCCAGAGGTTTGAGAAGCATAATGTTAAATGCTCATTTTCACATCTGAAGACCATCACGATCAATAACTTTTCTGGATCATCAAGTGAAAATAAGTTTGTGCTGCAATTGGTAAAATATTTGCTCAAGCATGCAGCCGTGCTAAAAGAGTTTGTCATTGCTTCCACATACCAATGGATGTCTCCAGAGTATCGTAAAATGGCACAAAAGCTCCTAAGCTTTCCAATGTCCTCTCCGCACGCTTCAGTTGTCTTTCCTGACATATAACCTTTGTCCCCTATCATTTGGATTGATTGCAACATACCTTACTAACAATGTGTTTATTCTCTAAACAGCAAGTAAGAAAGTTTGTCGTAAATGTTTTATTGACTTAATACTCTTATTGTTTGTGAGAATAGTTTGTCAAGATTCAGTTATGTGTCCAAGGGCTTTGTTTTTGTTGGCCTATGTTATTTTTAATTGGTCGAATGATTATTTCTCGACTTGGACAGTGAATGACCTTCGGAAGGAAGCAAGGCAGTGGAACCTTGTCCCAGCATGTTTTCTGAGGTATTACTAAAGGAAAGAAATAGCATGTGTATATCTACAGAGTTCATATTAGATAGTTTGTATCAGTATAACTTTTATGTTATTGATGACTTTATAATAATCTGTATGGTTAATTGTTCAGTCCTGTACTGTTCTGTACCATCTTGGTGCTTCATCAATAATATCTGACCTTATAGAAATCTGCAGTTATTATGCAAATTAACTGTCAATAAGGGAAAGGTTAATTTATCTTACTTCTCTCCACACCTAGTGGTGTGAGGGCGCACGTGCACCCAGTAGTCTAAGAAAGGATGATATATTTAATTGTGTACTATGAACTCTCATTTGGTTGCACTCTGTTGAAGTTGTGACCGTATCTCGCATCACTGGGTGTTCAAGCGTTTTTTTTTTTTTTTTTGTTTCCCTTTAAAGCAGTGGTGTCATTTCTATCTTCAATTCCTGGGTTTGCCTCTCTCCATGCCCATCTTGTAACGTGGAAGCTAACATGGTAGGCCGGCCATTTATATCTGAGTATTTAGGGTTTTCAGTAATTTTATAATGTTTAGATTTGCAAAAACAACCTAATCATACAATTTGTATTCGTTGATACACTTGATACAATTATATCCGTTGAGACACTTGATATAGGGTGAATACACAAGGAACATATAAACTTGATACAATTGTATTCATTGATAAAGTTGATACAAATCAATTACATTCATTAATACAACATCTCTACTCCCTCCCGAATCTCGCTCTCCTCTCGCCTTTCTCTCTCCCAATCTCACACGTCTTTCTCCTCTCTCTCTCTCACACACACATTCTTCCTCTCCTCTCTCCTCACTCTCTCAATCTCGCTCGCATATCTCCTTCTTCTAACATGTAGCTATGAGTCATAATTAAGCAAACTATATTTATAGATCTCTAATTAAGTCCAAACTATAGTCATTTGAAAGTTTCTCATTAATCAATCACCCAATAAATTAAGCTTCTTGATTTTAACCTTGTTGATGATAATCATACGTAAAAAATGCTGCTATTTCGCCTATGGGTTTGTCTATCTGATAAGTAGTGAAGTAAAATATCTATGCATCTATTTCTTGCAACTTCCCAAAATATAAATTTACTCCAACATAGTACTTTTGATAAAGCTGGTAAATTAGAATTACTATATTTTGAATAGAAATATATATATATATAGTCCCTTCACCACCTATTAAGAAACAATAAATAGAGTAATAATATTATGTTATAAAATAAATAGTATCAATAATATTTAATAACAAAGATAAGACATACACAAAATAAGAAACTGTTTCTTAGTCTTTCAGACTGAACAAGTAAAAATAAACGGAGAAATAATAAATGAGCTTATGTTTTGGAGAGGAGAAGAATCTTGTTGGTCTCTCAACTGGTTGTGGGTTTTATTAAAGTGCGTTCACTAATTAAATTAAAGTCACTTTTAAAAAAGAAAAAAAAAAGACATTGTGATTCGTGTCAAATCTGGTGGTGAATTCAGAGGCCTCTTTTTTTTTCAAAGTCATAATATTTAGTACTGCAATATAATGCCTGCCTCTCGATACCGAATCTGACATTACATTAATTTAATTATTGCTTATGGATATTAATGGTGAATGGCGATGCTTGTAATTTTCTCATGAATTTAATATTAACATAAACATAATACAATAATAGTGTTGCATGTGTTTGACATGCAGCTTATAGGGAATTATTATGCATTTCCTAATTCTTTATTTAATTCATTCACATCATTCTTGATATAATCTCCCAAAAATTATATACTTCCAAGCGTAACCTCATTATGGTCACTCGAACGCCCTTAGCAAAACTCAGCATAGTTGTATATATAGGTCAGATATATCTTGAAGTTTTGAATATCCTTAGCAAAATTCGGGCTTTGAACACATAGTTTATGTACTACTCACTCCTTTGTAAACAAGAAATATGTGTCTTCATTGGTCATGAGATTGCTTTTCACCAAACATTATGATGAATTTTTTTGAAGATTAATTATATATGGAGATAGACAAGTTATGTGGCATTCTCCCCCAAAGGGACATATGTAATTATAAATGATGTTTGAAGTATACAAGATAAAGAGACATTGAATTGATTGACAATATGTAACTATATAGCTACTTCTATAAGTGGACCATCCAATATTTTATGTCTCATCATACAAAAGTTTGATTCCCACCCACCCACTTCATAAGCTTTTGACTACTCTTACGAAAGTAGCGCCCAAGAAGGTGGACTAATTACTTGATCACAAATATATATTTGTTGGTAATTTTATGAAAAATATTTTATCATTGTTAATATTAATTATACGAAATTTTTGAAAATTTAAGGTGTGCCAAAAATATTATTCTTATAAATATTTTACTCGATATAATGTGTCCCTAAAAATTTAACAAGGTTTTTAATATAAAAAATAATTAAAAACATAGAAACTAATTGTTTTAGAATTATGGCTAATTGAAGCTAGACATTCAACCATAATTAATATATTAAATATTCATTAACAAGATAATGATGAATAAATCTAGACAATAATATAAGTACTTTCTTTTAGAGTTAAAGTGATAAAAATATATCTAAATTATTTCTTTCTTTTTAATTTTGTACATAAACTATTAGGAGCTTGAAAAACACACATAAATTGTCACTCGTTAATTTGAAAAACACACATCAATACTGACTAGATCAAATGTACGTCTGTATACACACACAGAGACGCGTCTTAACCAATTTTTTTGTCTACGTGGTTTTTCTTTTTTTGAGTAATTGTAAAAAACACGTCCAAATTATCTTCTTTTTCTTTTAGTTTCATACCTAAACTATTGGAAGTGTAATGAGAAACACTCCTAAACTATCACTCATTAATTTGAGAAGCACCACCTCATGTTGAATGTACTAAAGTCTAGCCTTGAATTTTCGTTCACGTGATTTATTATTTTTTTGCTAACATAATTTTTTTATTATTATTTTATATTTTCAATTGATTTTTATAGAGTGAAGTTATGTGTTTCAATATTTATTTTCAGTTGAAATCGTTGCTTATGTTAGTTATATGTTGCCATTTTTTGTCACGATGGAACTGTTTACCACGTAGCAATTTATGTGGAAAGAGTGTAATACATACACAATCATATATTACTTAAGGTATTTTTTTCAAACTTATGAATAATAATTTAAGTATATTTCTTATATTCGAATAATTTAAATGTGAAGTTTAAAAAGAACGAATAGTTTAAATATATATTTGATACTTACTTTTTAAAGATATTAAAAATTATATTATTCTTAATTAAAGATTTCGACTTCTGTTGTGACTTTTGGTAAGGAACATCCACCTTTAAGGGACCTCCGGGATGTGAAAAAGAAAAGGATGACTATGAAATGATGAAATATTTCAGTGATCCCATTTTATGAAAAACACGTGCCACAAATGTTTAATTGTGTATAAAAATATTAAAATTACAACAAATAATAAATTTTAATTTATAATTTTTTTCTATGTGAAAAAAATGCTAAAGTTAATCAATAAAATTTAAATCCTTAATTCTCCTCCACCGTTTGACCAAATTAATATGACCAATATAGAGATATATGAATGTAGCTTTCTTTAATTTGAATAGTAAGAGAGCGGCGTTACAACAATATTGTACTACTCCACCTTCCTTTTTTTTTTAAGTCTGTTTTAAAAGAAATGTGTTTTTTTTTGTTTGAAAATATTTTTATTCATATTTAAGAATATAAAATTAAATGACATTTTAATATATTTACATATATAATTTTATTAAATTTTATATTAAATCAAAATCAGATAAACAAATTAAAACGAATGAGTTGCTTAACAGTAGGGGTATCTTTTGCTTTTTCTTGGAACGGTCTAAAGTGAGAGAGGGTGGTGGGCTCTTGCTGCTCATTTCCATGCAAATTTTTTTTTGTTAAAGATAAAAAAGAGTATGTGCCCCTATTTCCCACTATAGAAAAAGGAGAAGCATTACATGCATACAATTACAAAAGAGATGACCCATTTTTATTTTTTTTTATTTTTTTTATAGACATTGGGATTTACTAAATCTCAAAAATTAGATTTAAAGGTGATGATTGTCCAAGATATATTAAAGATCGTTCATCATTCCTTAAGGAGTCGATGTGAGACTCTTCACACACGTACCCTCACACTTAGGATTGGGCGTTTGGATTGTGAGCAATGCACCCCTAACATCGAAAATAAGAATTAAAACAGATTCAGCTCAAATATCATGTTATTAACTTTGGGTCTAGCTTATTCAACGTCAAAAACCAGCTCAATAGATGAGGACTGCTCGAGTCAAATTAAAATGACCACTCATTTCTTGAAGAACTAATGTGGAACTCTTCACAGTAATCCTATGTCCACAATAAGTTTTTTTAAAATTAGGATTCCTAATTTCTCTTCAAACACAACCCCTACACACACCTAGGAGCACCCCCTCCTGCATATCCATATAAGACCCGAGTAGGCGGGTCGAGGTCCTACGAGGTACCCACTACTCGGAGTACCCTCCCAAAAGGAAAAAGATGTGTCTGTCAGGTTCGGTTCTTCTTAGTTGAGTTGGGCGGGTTCGACCAGAAATGCTATGCTTACACACAAGACTATCCCTCTTGGAGTTTCAATCTCAAAGAAAGGTATAGGTTCAATTTTTCACCGTCATTTCAATCTTTTTCTTCCAATTCTAAGAAAGAAAAATCTCGAAAAATCCGTCAATATTGCTGATCTAGTGGGATAGTATATATCTCTTTTGGGGTAAAATAACTAGACGATAAGACCTGCTTTATATTCTAAGCAATCATGCTAGTTTAATGCCAAAAGCAAGATCACGTTAATTTGTTAAACGAGAAATACAAACTTAATGAATGTGCAAAGGAGTTTCACTCAACATGTGATTGGACATAGAATCAGATTAAGACCATGTTTGACATTAGTGCTAAAAACGACTTATTTTTAAAAATAGTTTTTCAGAAAAGTGTTTTTGAAAAAAAAAAATTATTTATGTTTGGCCAATTCATTTGAAAAGTGTTTTTTATAAGCTGGCTAATCTTTTTAAAAAGTGTTTTTGAGAGTCAAATTACGACAAAAGGGCAAATGCTAATGAACTTTTAATATTCAGATTATTTTATAGCGAGAAACTAGTTTAAACATCTATTACAAAAAATTAAGTTAAATTTTTATTTTTATTAAATTGGAATGTTCATATTCAAATTTTCAATTAATATTATACATTTTTTTTTGAAGGATTGAAATCTTTAATTGTCATTCTTTTTTTTCTAATCTTACAAAAATATTGTTGTTACCTTTTCTTTTTTTTTGCTAATTCTACAAAATAATACGTAAAATAAAATATAAAATTTATTATATAAAAATAAAAAATAAATTATTAAATGAAACTTAACCAAACACCTGAGATATGTTAATTAATTAATAAGAGAAATATTGGTATATAAAGAGATATTTTAGTCTTGAAGAAAAACTGTTTCTGCTTTCAATTCAAAGCAATTTACAGGTTTGCCAAACACCTAATAACTGCTTCTGCTTCCATTTAAAAGTTTGTCAAACACCTTCTTTTTCAAAAAAGAAAATAAAAAATTCTCAAAATAAATGTTACTGGGCTGCCAACAGCACTACCAAACAGGCTCCAACTGTTAGACCAAATTGCCTTTTCATCCGACTATGTCATCAAAGAGTATGTACTTCCATTTTATGTGATATTATGGTACTTTTAGTTTGTTCTAAAAAGAATTACATATTATATGAGTCGTCAATTCAATTTTTCATGAAGAAATTATAGGAGCTGATTAATTAAATTATAGGAACGACATTAACATTATATCTTAATTATCAAATTCATGTGGACACACAAGTAATTTTGCCCTAAAAGCAACTGAAATCAGTATGTAGTATATCTCTATGTTGCCAATGCATCTTTATGTTAACTTTGCTTCTTCTTTTTTTTCTTTAACTTTTTCTTTATTAGCTTTTGCTTTTGCTTTATCTCCATAAAGTTAAAGATGATGAATCTAAAAAAAAAAAAAAATTAATCTACATTTTAAAAATGGTAAAAGCTAGAGCTACAAATCAACAGCATCCAAAGCCAAAAATTACTATCATCATCTTTTATCAGTATCAATGGAATCCTTCAAAATACTTGTTGCATCTTCTTCTTCTTCTTCTTCTTATCTTTGATGTTTTCCAAAGTATTTGAACTTCAATTACTAGTTATCTAAATGGCTACTTGTAACACAAGTCTCTTCTTTTTCGCGTATTTCCTCCTCGTGTTCCTCATTACTCCATCTCAATCGCGTAATCTGTCTCTGAGACGACAGGCCAAAACTCTAGTTTCATTGAAACAAGCATTTGTAGTATCCTCTGTTCCTAGTACTCTGTCTAGTTGGAACATGTCAAATTATATGTCTATATGTTCTTGGACCGGTATCACGTGTGATGATACCAAATCGGTAACTACCATTGATATATCAAATCTAAACATTTCTGGCTCTTTATCACCTGATATTCATGAGCTTACTAGACTTCGCGTCCTGAATATTTCTAACAACTTGTTAGGTGGAAACTTGAGCTGGGAGTATCGAAAGTTTAATGTACTTCAAGTGTTGGATGCTTATAACAACAATTTCTCTGGTCCACTCCCCTTGGGAGTTACTCAACTTCTGCAGCTGAAGTATTTGAATTTCGGGGGTAACTACTTTTCAGGGAAAATTCCTTTGAGTTATGGTAGTTTTAATCAGCTTGAGTTCCTGTCTCTTGCTGGGAATGACTTGCACGGTCCTATACCAAGGGAGCTGGGCAACGTTACGAGCCTCAGTTGGTTACAATTGGGTTATTATAATCAATTTGATGAGGGGATTCCGCCAGAGTTGGGAAAACTTGTCAATTTGGTTCATCTAGATCTTTCTAGTTGTAACTTGACGGGTTCGATTCCAGCAGAATTGGGCAATCTTAATATGTTGGACACTCTTTTCTTGCAAAAAAATCAACTTACTGGTGTATTTCCTCCTCAGCTAGGGAATTTGACAAGATTAAAATCTCTTGATATCTCTGTCAATGAACTCACAGGAGAGATCCCAGTTGACTTGTCAGGACTCAAGGAGCTCATATTGTTGAACCTCTTTATCAACAATTTGCACGGTGAGATTCCTGGATGTATCGCGGAGCTGCCAAAGTTGGAAATGTTGAATCTTTGGAGGAATAATTTCACTGGATCGATTCCTTCTAAGCTTGGGATGAACGGTAAACTAGTTGAAATTGATCTTTCTAGTAATAGACTCACTGGCTTGATACCAAAATCTCTATGCTTTGGGAGGAATTTGAAAATCTTGATTTTGCTTGATAATTTTCTTTTTGGACCTTTACCTGATGATTTTGGGCAGTGTCGAACCTTGTCCAGAGTCAGAATGGGACAGAATTACTTGAGTGGAGCAATACCAACAGGGTTTCTTTATTTGCCTGAGTTGTCACTGGTGGAACTGCAGAACAACTACATCAGTGGACAACTCTCGAACAAGAAAAGCTCAGCATCTTCTAAACTTGAAGGGCTGAACCTGTCGAACAATCGCTTGTCTGGTGCACTTCCCAGTGCTATTGGAAACTATTCAGGGCTGAAGAATCTTGTGTTAACTGGAAATGGTTTCTCAGGAGATATCCCTTCTGATATTGGCAGACTAAAAAGCATCTTAAAGCTGGACCTGAGTAGGAACAACTTCTCTGGCACAATCCCTCCTCAGATTGGTAACTGTCTTTCCTTAACCTACTTGGATTTGAGCCAAAATCAACTTTCTGGTCCTATCCCAGTTCAAATTGCTCAAATTCACATCTTAAATTACATCAATATTTCCTGGAATCACTTCAACGATAGCCTTCCCGCGGAGATTGGCTCGATGAAGAGCTTAACTTCAGCAGATTTTTCCCACAATAACTTATCTGGATCAATACCTGAAACAGGCCAATATTTATATTTCAACTCAACTTCCTTCATTGGAAACCCTTATCTCTCTGGATCCGGCTCGACTCCTTCTAACATTACATCCAACTCACCGTCAAAACTTGGTGATGGAAGTGACAACAAAACTAAGGTTCCAACAATATACAAGTTCATATTTGCATTCGGGCTCTTATTCTGCTCCCTCATTTTCATTGTCTTAGCAATAATCAAGACAAGAAAGGGGAGTAAGAATTCAAATTTGTGGAAGCTGACAGCATTTCAGAAGCTTGAATTCGGAAGTGAAGACGTCTTGCAGTGCTTGAAAGACAACAACGTCATAGGGAGAGGTGGAGCAGGGATAGTGTATAAGGGAACTATGCCAAATGGTGATCATGTCGCGGTGAAGAAATTGGGAATAAGCAAAGGCTCACATGATAACGGCCTATCTGCTGAACTTAAAACATTAGGAAAGATCAGGCATAGGTACATTGTGAGACTGCTCGCGTTTTGTTCAAACAAGGAAATCAATTTGCTAGTTTATGAGTACATGCTAAATGGAAGCTTAGGTGAAGTGCTTCATGGGAAGAACGGCGGGCAACTCCAATGGGACACCAGGCTAAAAATAGCCATAGAAGCTGCCAAGGGCCTTTCTTATTTGCACCATGATTGCTCCCCTATGATAATCCACCGCGATGTCAAGTCCAACAATATATTGTTGAACTCTGAACTTGAAGCTCATGTTGCAGATTTTGGTTTAGCCAAGTACTTTCATAATAATGGTACCTCTGAGTGCATGTCTGCAATTGCAGGGTCTTATGGCTACATTGCTCCAGGTAACTAGTTTGTTCATACATTAGTTGATTTAATTTCTTCTCGACTGGCCTATTATGCACTCAGACCAATCTACAACCTACTAATAATGGTCTTTACATGTTATCTTTTTGTATAGAATATGCATACACGCTGAAAATTGATGAGAAAAGCGATGTGTATAGCTTTGGAGTGGTGTTGTTGGAGCTTATAACAGGACGAAGACCAGTTGGAAATTTTGGAGAAGAAGGAATGGACATTGTACAATGGGCGAAAACGGAGACAAATTGGAGCAAAGAAGGGGTGGTGAAAATCTTGGATGAGAGGCTAAAAAATGTTGCAATTGTAGAAGCTATGCAAGTATTTTTTGTAGCAATGCTTTGTGTTGAAGAGTACAGCATTGAGAGGCCTACAATGAGGGAAGTAGTCCAAATGCTTTCTCAAGCTAAACAACCAAATACTTTCCAAATCCAATGATCTAATTGTGGCTCTACTAATTCTTATAGTATATCTTTTTTTTTTGTTTCTTGTGTGCTTGGGAAGACCCCTTTTGTTAGCTTTGCAAAAGTGAAATCACAAATTAATCAAAGTGCTATTATGTTAGATCTTAGGGCATGATATCTAACTATCCTCTCAACTTGGAATAGTGTATTGGATGTGTAGAACTAGTATTAGTATCCGCGTGATGTGTGTGGCGAATATCAAAAGAAATTGATTACATAAAATCAGTCCCTCTATTTCAATCTGTTTGTCCTATTTTCTTTTTTGAGTACATTTCAAAAGAATGCCTTTTTCCATTCTTTTTTTTTTTTTTTGCAACTCTTTAGTTTTAACTTTTCATCTAAGACCACACAATTAAAGAACATTTTGATACATTTGACATATCTTTAATTTAAGACATTTAAAAGTCTATTTTACTTTTATTAAACTCGTATCGAGTCGATACATAACAAACAAATTGAAACGGGGGGAATATTATCTTATTTGTTTGATATAATAAATTTTTTATTATACTCCATTAACATATTTTAAATAAATAAATTTGTGAAAATAACTATCAACATACTAAATCCTTGAATGTTTTTGTGTTTTCATCTTGATTGTACCATATATGTGATATTTTTTCAAGTATGAAATGAAATTTTGAAGTCAAATGCCCATACCAAAGTTTACTTGGACTTACTTTGATGAAATAGAGAAGTGTCTTCATATGGGGAAGCAATCTGTAATATCAGTTCTCCATAGGACGGAATTCCAAGATTACTGTTAGGGATAGATTACATAGCAAGAGAAGTGGACACCCAAAGGTGTGGACCTAGTGGTGAATGGTCGTTCAATACGTAGCCGAGGCAAAAAAAAACACTAGGTTTATTTCTTCTCATCTATCTAAGCCTTGATGGATAGAGTTACCTGATATTCTGTTGGTGGGAGGTAGCAGGTACCCCATAAAATTAGTCAAAGTGCCCGCAAGCTGGCCCGAACACTACAATTTTATCATCAACAACAACATACACAGTGAAATCTCACTCATGGGATCTGGACAGGGTAGAGTGTACGCAGACCTTATCACTACCTCCGAGAGCATCAAACCCAAGTACCACAATGGTTGTGAAATCGTTTAACTTAAAGAAAGATTAATTTCAATCTTATGAAAATGGTTTGAACATACTACTATATCTTAGTTAAATTGATGCACTTATTCATCCTGTTATTATTGTTCATAAGATAATATTTTTTTATTAATGTGCATGCAAGAGATAATTCACTTGGAGATATTTGATTGGTATCAATCAAATTGATACAAATTTATTATTTTTAATTAGTGCCAATAAATTGCGCTCATATTTTGATAACCCGCTCATATTTTAATGAGTTGGGTGAGTGATTTTCTACATGGATAAAATATGGGTTTAAACTCATATTCAACCCATTAAAATATGGGTAAAATATGAACTAGCCAAATGAGTTAAGCTTCCAACTTTGATTCACTCAAAATTCATGATGTTATTAAAAATGTTGTAACTTCTCTTCCTTTTTATATTCTTTAGTAAAACTAATTATTCCTCTCTATAATTGAAATGACGCCCTCCAAAAAATATACATATTAAATTTACATTTTTTAATCTCAATTATAATTATATTTTTTTTATCTGTTTAATTTTATATTGGATAACAAATAATAGTGTAAAGTAAACTAATCATCTCTTAGTATTGATATTTGCTTAAAGTGCATTAAGCATGATTTACTCCTAAAATGCAAATATTCATTAACTTTGAAATTAAAAATATTTTTCCCTTATTATTACATAAATTTATTTTTGGAGAATTTTCGCATATAGCCACTCAAAAATAACTTAATTATGCTCCATACTATAGTTTGCTAATTACGATTCGTAGCTACATGTTAGAGGGAGGAGAGAGGCGAGCGAGAGGAGAGGGAGGAGAGAGGCGAGCGAGATTGGGAGAGGGAGGAGAGAGGCGAGCGAGATTGGGAGATGGAGGAGAGAGGCAAATTGTATATATGTATATCTGTCAAATTGTATATATATATATATATATATATATATATCAAATAATTGTATATATGTAACTGATAGATACATGTATTTGTATATCTGACGAGCGAGATTGGGAGAGGGAGGAGAGAGGCGAGCGAGATTGGGAGAGAGAGAGAGGAAAGAGGCGAGCGAGAGAGGGCAAAGAGTGGAGAGAGGCAAATTGTATATGTATATCTGTCAGATAATTGTATATATGTAACTAATATACATATGTATTTGTATATCTGGCGAGCGAGATTGGGAGAGAGAGGCGAGCGAGAGAGGACAGAGAGTGGAGAGAGGCTAATTGTATTTGTATATCTCTCGTATAACTGTATATATATATATATAATTTGTATTTGTATATGTATAAGTGACGTAATTACAACTAAAATTAAGCTAACTAATATATGTTTGCTTATCCGCGTAATTTTTCCTTTATTTTATATTGAAAAGTTATAGGATTTTTTTTACTTTTATGATACAATAAAACTAAATAAAGTATTTTCACCATTTTTCATCCAAAAAAAAAAAAAGACCAAAATATTTTTTCCACGTTGAATTCTAAAGTAGAATACTATTTACTCATGAAAATATGGGTAAACTTGTATTTTACCCAATTCATTTGTTACACAATCCATTTTTTCCCATATGAAATATGGACGGCTCAACACATAAGAGATGTGATTTTCTTTGAAGAGAAAATTCCAATATTACACAAAAATGTTTCTTGAATAACTCTAGTGAAAGAAGAATATATTGAAGGAAACAAAATAAGCATATTTTGACAGTTTTTTTCAAGCAGTCTTCAACAGAATTTATACAAGATCATCTCCAAGATGTTAAGTGATGTTTTCATCAGGGGAAGTAAATACGCGTTGCATTCTTTTTTTCTTGATTAGATTTTGTCCTAATGGATTTTTCGAACAAGGTTTTTAACAAGGCAGCAAATAACGCGTATTACAAGATATGTGTACTGTTTTTTCTTAACTAGAATTTTTCACATTAAGATTTTAACGATACATGTTATCGGACATCCAAAGGGAGAGTGTTGTAAATATATTACATTTATGTAGATGTCCATAACTTCAAGGTGTAATTACACCATTATGTGTAGTAACTCCCCCACCTCCATAATCTTCCCCTTGATCTTTCTCCATAACTTTCATGGTTAATGTCATGTTTATGACTAATCTTTTATATGGCTCTATGTAATACTATAAATAGAGGCATTAGAGTTCATATTGGATACACTTGAAGATTCGGAGAACACTTGAACAATTAGAAGAACAAGAAAACTCTCATCTCTTGTCTTCCTATTTCTATTGCTATCATCTTCTATATTTCTTGTCTACTTTCTTGCTTATATTATTACTCTTTTAACTTTGTTTTATAACAGTACTACAATTCAAAGGACAATGCTGCTGCTTTCATATCATCTACTCATCTAATGTTCAGAAACTCTACTGATATATACAGAGCAACAAACTAAATCTCAACTATTCTCCAGACATTGCAGCAGTACCGCTTTTGTGTACTATCACAAAAGCAAGTTGTCTTGCTCGAAAATCTCCTTCTATCATGGATGATCTTTCTTCAGATTTGAAATCGTAAAAACTTTATAACATAATAATGAAGGAGTAACACCCTTGGGATTAAAATACATAGAGATTCAGTCCTCTGCACAAACACAACATTCCATTCAATAGAAGTACCAAAACATTCCACAGAAGCAGATTAATTCCTGTGCAAACATCAAACAGTACAGTATCAATTTGACTTTATTTGGTGTTCGAGTATTTCTTTTAACCAACAGCATCCTTATAGTTTCACTTCAACTCTAGTTACATCCTCTGAATATTTCATCCATTTTTAAGAGAGCTCATAACTTTTCACATAACATTCCTTTTGCTTTCATCCATTTTTTAACGGCAAAATTCTATTGTAGGTTCCTCTTTCTCTAATGTTCTTCTTTCCCCTATCTTTTTCCCTCTTCAGATTTCACATCACTGAACAGTCAAAACCCGTAATTCGTTTTACTACTGATTTCTGCACAACGTAACTTATCAAATTAAGTTTCAATACCTTAACTGTTTGTTACATTTTGCTCCCACAGTATGAAGAATGGTATAAGTCCCTCTTCATACTAGTAATTAGAATGTGAAAATAATGGAGGCTCTGAAATGTATAAATAAAGAGTACCAGTTGGTATTGGTATAACAGCGGAGATAATACTAGCAATTCAGGTAAAACAAAATAAGATCATAAGGTAGGATAAATTAGTAGCAAAACAATATCTATGGTTCAGATTATGCCTTCTTCAACTATAATTAGGAGAAGATTTTTCCAGCAAAGGCAGTTGAATTCTAGTACAGCCTTTCTTTCTCATTCCCTCTTATTTCATATGCACATCCATAACTGTTCCTTTCTTAAAACACCCGCAATTCCATAATGCTGAACTGAGGCAAGCCACTAACCCAAGTTTTCTTTTTCATGTAATACAGTTAACACTGTATATTTTTCTTCAAGATGGAAGAACTATCATCACTCAACTCTATGAGAATGAAAGATTACCCTGTTGGCCACCAAAGTTCACTTTGCAGTAGGCCTTACTTTGATGAAATGGGAAAGTGATTCCATATGGGGAAGCAATATGTAATATCAATTCTACATAGGAAGGGATTCCAAGATTATTGTTACGGTCAGATTAAAAAGCAAGAGAAGTGGCACCCAAAGGTATGGCCCTAGCAGTGAATGGAGTGGGTTAAGGATCATGAGGTCTCTCAAGTTCAATTCCTAGCGGAGGCAAAAACACACTAGGTTATTTTGTCTCATCTATCCAAACCTTGGTGGACATACTACCTGGTACTGTGCTGATGGGAGGTAGCAGTTACCCCGTTAGTCAAAGTGTAAGCAAGTTGACCCAAACGCCACGGTTTTATCAAGAAAGAAAATAGCAAGAGAAGTGGGTGAAACCTCAGTTAGACAAGCACCACAGATCAACTACAGTTGTTATTAGAGGACCTAAATGCCAGTTGCTAAGGTGACAATGAGGAGCCTTCTTTCCAAAGACAAGTGAAAAGAACTTAAAATAGTATTAAGCAAGTGCCTGTTTTACGTCTGTTTTTGATGTCTTTAACTCCAGTTCCTGTCAGTCCCCTGAGGTTTTCAAGTTAGGTACTTCCTTTCAGCTCATGAGTTGTAATATAACTTCGTTGTAAGATACTACAGTTCTATCAATGCCATTTCAATTCAGAGAATTAACAAAACTGTAAATTCGCAATTCTTTATGACGTTAAAATGCCAGTGAACCAAGACATGAAGAAGTGCAATGCAAAAGAACGCCTTCTTTCTGGAGGCCTCATGCAACGAAAGATGAACAAATAACAGGTTAGACTAAGACGAAGTAAATTAATTTCCATGCAAGCACCAAACAGTGTGAAATGGGAATTATGTGGCATTACAATAAACTGATGTAAATACATGAAATACTATTGTTTACACTTTAGGCTACATGTTCATAGACTATATTTTCTAACATGATAGCAGCTTGAGAACAAAAAAATCAGCAATACTCCTTAAAAAGACAACTTTATCGGATAAAGGTGCATCCTTGATAGTACTGTTGAAATAGTTACTTATCGAAATTGCAAGCATAGATTTCCTAGACAAAAGAAAATACGGAGGGCTTTGAATAATCTAAAGGAGACAGACGATAAAGGTGGATAATACAGAGGAACATGTTCCCGTAATACCTGTATACAACATTAACCCTCAGTTTCACTGCCAAAGTAAGGAGAGACAAGGCTATCCACAAAAGTTCGACCTTCATAGGGAAAAGGATTTACATCAATCAAGAGATCCTTACGCCGATTCTCTTTCATATTGTAGACAGCCAATTCTTCATCAGCATCCAATAAAACATCATCACCCCCAATGGAACACAAAAGTGTAGTTAGAGAAACATGTGCTGTAATCTTAAATTTGGTCCAAGATTCCTTTACCCCATACTCCTTCATCATCCAAAATGTATCTGTGTCCAAATATGGGGATATATTGGTGGATATACAAAGACACCCTTTAATAGGTGCAAGATTACACATAGAGCAATTATTCTGAAGATCAGTAGGTTTTGGTACCTCGGAGAATTTATCAACACTTAAATCAAAAGCAGCAATTGTAGTTGAATTTTCAGAAGTAGTACGAGCCAGCCAATGCAAAGCCCCATTAACCAAAACCCCAGAACAAGGGTCAAAAGGTGAATGATCATAAGGAGAATTCTCAAGTTTCTCCCAAAGACCCTTTCTCACAGAGTAGATATACACACAAGTGACAGTCTTATTTTTAACGGGATAATAAAGAACAACCACCTTATAATCATCATTAACAACATCGTACCCTAAACCATACATGTAACAGGTTCGGTGCAGAGGAAGAAGCGAATCAAACATTGGAATTTGATGGTGTTTTAAGGTAGTGGGGTTGATCAACAAATGTGATTTTTCTCTACCAACCATCAAGACCAATCCATTACATGAGCCAGCTACAGAATTCCAGTTGTGTGAGAAGTGCTGAAAAATTACCTTTCTTGAAATGCCATGGATTTCTCCATTTTGGGGGATAAACGTGATAGTGTAAAGTTCGTATTGCGTAGTGACGATAATGAGTTTCTCTTCTTGTGTATGGGCATGGAGGTTGAAGTGAAGTTTGATGAATTGTGGGTCTGAGAGAAAATTGCGCCAGTGCTTTGAAAGGCACCTACATCGTCCAATGGACTTTACAGGGAGGCGGTAGAGTATGTCAATGATGAGTTCTTCGGGTAGGAATTCAACTTTGCTCATTGCCATACTTGGATTTGGATTTTGGAGGAGACGCTCCAAATATGGTGGTTGCCTATCTTTTACTAGGGCGTTTTCTGTGTGTCTGACCTCAAAGAAGATGGAGAAAGTGAAAGGGTTAGTTGGGAAAATTGAGTAAATAATTTAAGGAAAAAAAAAAAAAAAAGAGTAAATGTCAAAAATATCTCTAAACTATTCTATATTTTTTTTAGTTTCATACATAAATTATTAGAAGTGTAAGTTTCATACTTTAACTATATTATAGTAAAATCTTTCTAAATTAATATTGTTGAGATCGTGAAATATTATTATTTTATGAAGGTATTATTTTTTATTAAAATTAAAGAGTGTTTTCGAGTGAAAATGATACTCCCTCTATCTTAATTTACGTCAATAGCCTACTAGATTATCCGGGTGAAAATGATACTCCCTCAATCCTAATTTATATGATACTTTTCATTTTTTGAGAGTCAAACACTTTAATTTTGACCAGAATTGTAACGACCCGTTAGGTCGTTATGAGCACTAGAATTATTTCGACTCTTCCCGTAAGAATTTAAATGGATATTTTGGACTATACTTTAATTATAACTATCTAATTGATAGGTAATTTAATATTAGGTGTATCAAATTATTTAAATTCCATTAAAGTTATGCTAATTGGAGGAATTTAGACTTATCCTTAGGTTTGAACTTTAGGAAATTGATTATAGAATTAGGTGAGTTTTTGGGTCTAGGCTAGACATAGAATAGTATGAGTGTTTATAGACTCGTTAACCTACAAATTATGCACGCATACTTGATAGATTGGAAACGTTCGGAGGCGTTAAGGAAAGGAAAGACATTGGAGAAGTAGCTTGTCTGACGTCAATTCTTCGGTGGAGGTAGGTTATGGTTTATTCTATGTGATAGATAGACTCTTAATAGTGATTGATACACATTGAGTGATATTGTGAATTTCTCTATGTACTTGATTGTGTGGTTTGGATAATCTATGTGTTGTTTGTGAATGGTCTAGAATCCTGAGACCGTGAAATTTATAATCTTGAACCTTCTCTATCGAAGTGATGCCTTGAATAAAGAAGGCTTGATTAAATATTGTTAATGAAGTGAAAAGTGGTGATAATAAATGATAATTAATGGTATTATTGGATCGGGTGTCACGTTCCGGCATGGTATTATTGAATCGGGTGTCACATTCCGGCATGGTATTATTGGATCGGGTGTCACGTTCCGGCACGGTAACATTAAGGAAAACATATATAAACAATGTAATGTACTCAATCTCAAAGAACTCAATTCCCAAAAGAGCTTGGTGTGGAGGCATGAGTCCTCATGTGTGTTCTTGATATTATTGACTAATTACGTACTTGCTTCAGCTGTCACTTGTTCATGTTGGTTGTTGGTTGTCACCTGCTAAGTGCCATAATTGAATTTATACTATTATTCATTGCATATTAGTTACTATTTTGAGTCGGCCGATGATATCTACGCAGTACATGTTGCCATGTACTGAGCCCTACTTGTGTTTTTCTTTGTTTTTCTTTTGTGGAGTGCAGCGAGTGTGCCAACTACTTCGACTCGTCCTCAGCTCAAGCCAGTCTCTAGCACATCAGGTTCCAGGGTGAGCTATTCATTCTAGCTCGTGTTGGATCCTCTCGGCCATGGCATGATGTCCTTAGTTTTCGGACACAATCTACTTTAGTTATTTATTTATTTTAGTCTCTTTGAAACTCTTAGACTTAGTAATTGCGTATTAGATGTCCTTGATGTGATGACTTTCAGGTTTTGGGAAACTATATTTAATAGATTTTAGTGGATTTGTATTTCTTACATTAATAAGATTTAAGCTTCCGCATTATGGTTAATATTTCATAAGTTGAATGATAAATATAAGTTGGGGTTGAATTTGTTGGTTCGCCCACCTAGGAGGTTAAGTGTGGGTGTCACTCATGACTCGTTTTGGGTCGTGACAAGAATTTTGCACATGGAATCTTCAAATTAATAATTAATTCCACCTTGACAAAAATTAAACAAACTATTAGTATTAGTTAAAACTTAAAGATTAAAGTATTACTGTCCATAAATAAAAATTAAAAAAAATAAAAATATTTTTCTTACCCCTACTACACCACCTCCCCCCCCAACACACACACCCTTTTATATTTTCTAAATCTTTTATAAAAAAAATTTATAATACTTTGTCTTTATCGCGACTCGAGACTACCCCTTGTTGCGACACGGTGCTTAGAGACACAAGTGACCCCAAGCTAACATGGCCTGGCATAACACTAAGATTTACATGAAAAAATACAAAAGATTGCATAAATAAAGACTGAAAGTAATCTATTAAAAGAAATAGACAACAACTGAAAACATAAGTTGAGTCTGAACTAACTGTGTGAAAGTCTCTACTATTATGAATTGCTAGGACAAGACTCTAGCTAACTTCAACTATCTGAAAATTGAAAGTAAGTACTAAAAGAAAGAAAAAGAGTGTCCTCGTAAAATAAGGACTCATCAAAGTACTACAGTGTTGATCAGAAAATTGTACTAATTGCAATCCAAATGCTAAACGTTCGAACCTATGTTATCAAACAGTATAGACAAAAGGTATGCGGACAGTACTTCGATTATATTAAATGCGAGATATGCATGATATACATAAATAATGAACATGCTGGACTAAAGAAGACATATTGATGCAATGTCCAAGTAAAATAACATAATAACTGATAAAATTGTATTGAAATGAGTGATTACTTGATCATGCAATAACTGAAACTGACTGTGGGAGATACTAAAATTGACATAAATCATGTGAGCTACTACATGGAGTTTAGTGTACTGCCCTCACACCGAAAAAAAGGGTGTTCAATACTTGCCAAGGTAATAAACCTCATAACTATGTGGATCCACTAAACTGATGTATGTCATCTTGGGCTACATGAAAATCTACGATGACACGTAGTTCTGGGACTTAGAGATTGCTGCTAAAGGTTTACGAACGCTGATCAAAATCCTTCATCCCTAAATCTGCAAGTAAAACACTAAATGAAAACATCCATTTACTTCATACAGTAATAATCTGATGATACTAAAATACTAATAACTGACAATAAATTAGTAGCTCATGAATCATGATTTAAAACGGATAATTTTGATAATAACTAAAAGACAATTTATCTGAAAGCATCTAAAATTATGAAACTTGATAATCTGAAAACATGCATTCTAAAATTTCATAAATTTTGAGTCATGAAAATACTTATATACTTAGGGTTCATGAAATAACATTGAAACATGAAATTATAAGTAAGATCATGCAATTAACAACTAATCATGAAGAAGAATTGAAATTCAATAGAAATCCATGAAGATCATAAAACCCTAGGTTGTAGTAGTCATAAAACTTGAAATTATGAGGTTTCTTTGGGACTCAATAGGTCAGAGAATATCCATTGATGAAATCTCACATACTTGGAGTGAAGAACCCTAGCTTGAATTTCTTGAATGGAGACTTGAAACTTTGAACCCTAGTTCTTGCTTGAGATGAAATTGAGTTGGAAGAAACTTGATTTGAGAGGATTATGCGTGAATGGGGAGTTTAAGGCTAATAAAATCCCCCTTAATCTCACCTAGAATAAGCTAAAATGACACAGTATATGAATTACAAGAGTGAAAAAAGATCAAATCGTTCCTGAATTAATAACTATTGAGGCCATCTATGGATGCCCTCCACGGACCGTAGAACAATCTACGGACCATGAAAGGGTCCGTAGAAAATAGAGGAAATTTTTGGGTGCCTGAAGGTCATTCTATGAGAGCTTTTACGATCTGTAGATCTATCTACGACTCGTACAAGTGCCCGTAAAAGACAAAGTCGCCTGAGTTCTGAAGTCTTTGTTTTACGGACTGATCTACAGCCCGTGAAAGCTTCTATAGTTCGTAGAAGAGTACGTGAAACACTTAGACAAATTTTCCAGTTTTGACTATGGTCTATGGAACCCATCACGGTCCGTGGTTCCTTACACGGCCCGTAAAATGGTCTGTAAATCAGAAAACTTCAGTTCTTTTGGACTTATTCAAGGTCTGATTCGGACTTAGAAATTTATGAGGTGTTACAACACGAATTTCATGATGTCCTTCTTCATCTATGCTATCAATAATTTCGTTTCAAGTCATAATATATTTTTGTCACTATCGTATCAATAAAATATCTTGATCTGTGAGCTTTTTTCATGATCGTTCTAATCAAATCATCAATCTTAGGATCACAAATTTGACTTGATCCTCAAATTACTTTTCTGGTCTAAAATTATTTCTTTAGCTTCAGCTTTCAACACATTATCCCGAATCAAATATAATTTTTCATCTTCAAACTGTTTGATTTTAATTTACTTCAGTAAAAGTGGTTGTGCCTCAATACGAGCAAAAACTCTATCAGATTTGAAAATATCATGTCTCACGAAGCTATTAAGAACTCCGCAATCATAAATTTCTTCTCCGCTAGTAATCGAGAAAGGCCAACTATACTCACTCAAGGCACCCATCATTATATTGGCCTTGTCCAAATGATAAAGGATAGTCATTTTATAATTCTTAAGCAACTCCAAGCACTTTTGTTGTTTCAAATTTAGATTCTTAGGGTTGAATATGTATTCTGCGATAATCGATGAAAATTTCACAATGGACCCCATATAAATAATGCTTTCAAATTTTCAAAGCAAATAACACCGCAGTTAACCATAAGTCATACATTAAAGCATAAACAATAATTTTACATATCTACATCAAAACACATCCAAAGCCAATCACTAAAGCATCACAATACACCACAAAGTATTTGACATTTGAAAAGCTCGTCTCACAGTTATCAAATTGCTAAAAACAATTCATTCTTATTATAATGTCTTGAAATTTGTCATAGGTATATAATCCACTTCAATTTTTTATTTTTATTTTTACCGAATTCGAAATTGTGAATTCTTCTTATTGTTGTAAAATATAAATTTATAAATGAAATTTATTTTACCAAAAATTAAAATCACAATTTAAAATTCTACTTTTAAAAAAATAATTAAAATCATTATCTAAAATTAAAATCAAAACTGAAATTAGGCTCAAATGGTATGGTCAAATGCTACTATATAAGTCAAAAAGGTTCAAATAAGAGTGGGTTAAAAGAAATGCTCTGCAAATTTAATTATCCTTTAATAACAAGCATAATATGCTTATATTCAAAAGAATTTGCAAATTCACCTTCGAGTTTTGAGCTTCCAACTCCACAACCATGGCGGGAGCTTGCAGCACTCCTCCATGTCTCCTTCGGCCTTCTACACCTTCCACTCTCCTTTCGAGGAAATCTCTTCTGTTAGCTTCTGCCTTAACGACACCGCGCCCAAGAAAATTTGCAAAGAGGAAAAACTATCTCCGCCCCAAAATACTCAAAACAATTACTAAACCCTACATAAAACCCCAAAATGAACCAATAACTCCCCTTGAAACCCCAATCCAACACACCCATATTTCGCCTTCCGACGAAGTTGCTAAAGCGCCGGGAAATCAAGCACTCCGGCTGTCTGAAGTTTCAGAACCCGAAGGAATTGTTAATGACACTGAAAGTACCTTTTATGAAACCCCAATTCAACAAACCCACATTTTGGACTCCGATTTAGCCGCCGGTGACGAGCTGAAAACGTCCGGAAATCAAGAGTTTCGGCTGTCGGAAAGTTCAGATCCGTCCGGAACTGTTAATGCCATTGCAGGTACATTTTCTAACACCCTAATGAATGTTGGAGCAATTTGTTTCAGACGACTAATGTTGTTTGGGTATTCGATCAATTGATTAAAATTTGGATCCTAATCGTTATAAATTATTAAAAATGAGTTATTTATGGCGCTCTAGGTACCTTTGGTAAAGGCTCGTTGCAGAAATTTGGATTATGGATAGTTGGAGCCTTTGTATTTCAAACAGTTTGTGCTGTTTGGGTATTTGGTTCAGCTGATTATAGTGGAAAAAATAAAAGTTCTGATGGTAATGGTTATAAAAATGAGGTCTTGGAGTTGGATTTGAAAGGTACAAGTAAGCACAAATTGAGAATGTTTGTGAATGGGGATGGACACCAGAGTATTGAAAATGGGGGAGCTGTATTTGTGGACGAGGCTGAAATGGAGAAGAAGATTGAGGAAATTCAACATATGGCAAGGGAGGCAAGAGAGAAGGAAAGGTTGGAGTTGAAGGGCAATGACGTTGATGAGGAGCAGGAGGAAGAAATTGAGGATAGTGATGTTAAAATGGGGATAAAAAAGGAAGTTGATGAACGGTTAATCAAGCTGAGAAAGAGACTGGGAAAGGTTAGCAACAAACAGCCTACAAATTCTGTTACTTTTCCAACGGTTGATGTTAATAAAAATGTCAGGGATGATGGTGGTACTTTGGATGAGAAAGAGCTTAGTGCTTCTTTAACATTTAAAAGAAAGCAGAAATTTAGAGAGTTCGCCAGTAAACCAAGTAATAAACCAAAGGGTTTTATGGCCCTTGACCATCAAAGTGTTGGTACAAATGGAGATAAAACTTTGAAAGACATCACCGAAGTGAAGAAGAATGGAAATAGAGAAGGTGGAGTCGATGTGTCGGGCGATGATGAGGTAGACCTGCTCACCCTTGATTCTCACAGAGGTGCTTTCGTGAAATTTGGTGAAAACATAGAGAGTAAAGGAAACACTGAAGATGCAGAGTCGGTATCACCTTTATGTGTGAAGAAATCTTCCGAAAACAAAGGGAGGGGAAGAAGGGAAAAGAGTGTTAAAAAAGTCGAAGGTAAAAAAGCTGATGTTATCAAAGCTATCAAGAAGAACTCATTGGAGAAGAGCGGAAGGAAGAAAAAAGGAATTGCATCAGACTTGGAGGAATCTAAACCAGGAATTGGTAATATTCTAAAAAATCCTTTTAGCTAGCTTTGTTTTTATGGTGTTCTATACATTTTACACCCCTAATGTGTGTACAACCTTTTGATTTGCACCCTATCCTCTTATCTTTTACAATTTACTCCCTAATCTATGTAATTCATTGCAAAACTTTCCAAGAATTTGTTATCTGAGGGGTAAAATAGAAACTTACATGATTAACTAAAGAAAAAGGAACTGAAAGAGATGGTGCAAGAAGTGTCCGAACCAAGACCAGCCAATAATGGCAATTACAAACAACAACAACATACCTAGTGTGATCCCACAAGTGGGTTCTAGGAAGGGTAAGATATTCGTAGAGCTTACCTCAACTTTTGTGGGGTATACAGGTTGTTTCCGATAAACTGTCGGCTCGAAAGAGAAAGTTATTCAAAGCAGAGTTGCAAGAAAATATGACAACAAAATATCAAAATACAAAGCAAATACAACAACAAATGATGAAACACATTGAAGAGTAAGAAACTGCACAGTTACTAAATACTACTATTAATAAGAAGGAGAGGAGATGGGGCTAGCCTTTGCATCTCCCACCTAAAGCACGACAAAACTCGGCTACCTACTAACCTATTACCCTAATCATTGACTTCCAAACCTTTCTATCTAGGGTCATATTCCTCAGTAAGCTGGAGTTGAATATGTCGTGTCAATTCGTCCATCACGAGGGCTGATCCCCGTTGCAACCTTATCATGACCAAAAAGTATTTTGAGTCACCTCCCGTTGTTCTTACTTGAGTCTTGGCTCCATCGTACCTATATTTAATTGCCATAATGTAAGCCACAGAGGTACACCTCTAGTCTCCAAACATCTCCAGAAGACCTCCCTAGAGACTTATCGTACGCCTTCGTAGGGCGATGAACACCATGTGTAAATCCCTCTTCTTGTCCATCTACTTCTCCAACAATCTTTTTATGAGATGGATGACTTTTGTAGTTGACCGTCCTGGCATGAATCCGAATTGGTTTTCGGATACAGATTCTTATTTCGACCACCCTCTCAAAAACTTTCATAGGCTTAGTAGCTTGATACTTCTAATAGTTGTTGCAATGTTGAATATCAACTTTGTTCTTATACAACGACACCATTGTACTCCGCCTCCAGCCTTTTGGCATTTTAGCCATCCTAAAACTAACATTAAACAACCTGGTTAGCCACTCCATATTTGCTTTGCCTGTGATCTTCCAAAACTCCACCGGGATCGCATTTGGCCCGATAGGTTTTCCCTTCCTCATCTTACAAATACTTATTTTACTCTCTACAACCTTTATGCACCTAGTATACTCGAATCCTTATGACTCTTGAAATACTCTTGCTTAACCTCTCACGCTTCCTAAAGAGCACATAATCTATCTGAGTTTTAGCCAACCATAGTTCGGTAGGTCACAACTGCTCCTCTCTCTTCTGGAAGCTTGAGTTTGCTATGACTAACTCGAAAGCTTTCACGAAGTCTAAGGACTAATAGTGGATCTCCTCCTTCATTTCCATCTCCTAAGCCGAAACCTCCATGTACATCATCATATCCTCTTGAAGTGGTCCCTATGTGACCATTGAAATTCCCTCCTAAAATTAGTTTCTCCGTGCGGAATATCTGTCACAACCTTGTCCAACTCCTCCCAAAAGCGTTTCTTGACCTCCTCATCCAAACTCCCCGCGGTGCATATGCACAAATTATGTTAATAGTTAGCCCTCCCAGTACTAACTTAATGGTCATTTTATCATTCACCATCCTAACCTCTACCAGTTGCTCCCTGAGCACCGTGTGTACTAAAAAGCCTACTCCATTCAATTCAGTGACATTAATAATTTGCAAGTCATCTAAATGGTGGCATTTGTGATCTATAAATTAATAGTTAGCAGTTCCATTCCAATTTCAATGAGCTCGGGTAATTAAGAATAAGATTTTCAGTTTCTCCTCATTTCATCTACTAGTTTCCAAATAGAAAGAAATATTGCAAAGAAGAAGGTACTCTAAAGGAGAAATCTATATTGCAATTAATGGGGAGTATATTCAGTATAGTTGTTTGAATTGGAGAAACTCATTACTTGACGTGTGTATGTTCTCGGCTAGTTTCATAGATATGTCAGGTCATCAAACATCCTTATGAATGTGATTCAGCACCTTAGGCGTCGTTTGGTACACTGACTAAATTATCCCGGGATTATAGTCCTTGATTGTAATCCCTGGACTAATTTATCTCACCTCCTAGGTGGGATAAAATAATTCCAAGTTGGATGGGATAAGATGGAATATCCCAGGAGTAAGTTTGGGATTAGATTTATACCGTATTTGGTTGATAGTATAAAACTAATCTCAAACTTAATCTTGGGATATCCCACTTTATCTCGCATACCTAACGACCCCTTAGGGTACAAACTAATGGATACACGCCTCAATATCCTATTGTAATAGAGATTAAGGGATCGTTTGGTAGAGTGTATAAGAATAATGCTAAATAGAGTGTATTAGTAATACTTGCATTAATAATGTTTGTATTAGTAATACTTACATTAATTATGCATAAGCTATTTCTTATGCATTGTTTGGTTTGGTGTATTAAAAATAGTATGCATTGCATAAAAATATTTATTTACAAAGATATCCTTCACAATTATGAGGGAAAAGATGTAAAAAAGATTCTGAGGTGCAATGAGGTCTTTAACCATGTTAATGCATGCATTAAAACCCCTTGCATTACTAATACCAAGAAATTCATGGTATTAGTAATACATACCTTAATACACAATAGAGTGTATAACTAATGCAGGCATTAGTTACATAGCATGAAAAAGTATACCAAACAAGGTATTACATTAACAAAGAGTTAATGCATGCATTATTTTGCTAATACACTCTACCAAACAACCCCTACCTGTGCTTAGTCGTGTTTCCTCCCTCTATTCCCCCACTTTGGATCTTTCTTCCATCTCCTTGTACTCTCTCCCACGCCTCTTATTTTATTAATTTTAATTCATATTTTATCCCTTCTGAAATGAACTGTACTATAGTTTTGAAAAGAAACATATAGGACAGGGGGTAAATCATTAAAAATAGAAGGGCAGGGTGCAAATTCAAACTTTGTGCACATGTTATGGGTGCAAAATACAAAGAACTCATTTTTGTATGATCACATGCTATATTGCTGCCTAAGGTTTATTTTCTATCGTTTACCTTCTGAATTTGTAGTTTATATTGTTAAGCCTTTATATCTTGCACCTATTGAATACCTGTTGAAAAACAATGTGAGCAATTTGGGAACCAGTATTTTGTCTTCTGTTGCACTAGTTCCTGCAATCAATAAGAGATGCATTTTAATGTAGCACTGTTTCATTTTTTAGCTACAGATATTTCGGTAGATTAGAAATAATGGGAGCAGTTTGTTTGAACCTGTAGACTCAAAAGAATTAAGCAATCCGGAGACTGCAACAATTTCAAATACTGGAAATACTTTGGTTGAAGTTATGGACTCGGGAGAATCACGCCGTATAAAGGGTACTACAATGATGAACAGACGCAAGAACTCAAATAGAAACGGAACTTCAAATATGGAGGAAGTTAAGGACCAAAAAGTGGTGAATCCAAAGGAGGGTACGAAATCAGGAAATGATACTGACTTTTGGTGGTTCAGTCTTCCTTATGTTCTTGTATGTATATGGGACTTATGTCCACTTCTTACTTGTTTGTTTTCGACAGCTTGCATTCCTACTATACATGTTATCTTTTATCTCTGTTTTACTTTCTGATAGCATCTACGCGTGCAGTTCTAACTTCTAAGTTTTATAGCGAACTTGGTGCTGTCAAAAGGGAAAAAATGATTGAGCCCTGCTTATGTACACAAAAGATGACGAGTCCAAGGAAGAAGCTAATATGTGGGACTGAAACCAAGACTAATGTTATTGCAGTTAACTTGAACTAGGGATCATTGCCTTGTCATTATTTTTATAAACAGAATCATTGTCTTATCATGTGAGAAATATTAGCCAGATTTTATGTAGCTTTGTGCTAGAAGTGTTTATCCAGCCATTTGTGTCTTCCTTGCAAATTGTATCACTGTACCCTTCTCTTTGGTTGTTGCTCTCCTATAAAATGTTTTTGTTTATACTTCATGGATATCCCTTGCTGAGGCACTTGAATATCTGTGCTGAGATTAGAGAACCTTTTAGTTGGGTATTGCTGGCATCCGGTTGTTTAAGTACCAGTTATTTAGGTTAGCAACATAGGTATTTGGCAAATGTCTTGTGTGATTCATCGACCTTATATTTGATATTCACGACAATATTTATATATTAACGGGTTATTGTGTGGACACATCTTAATCATCCAATGTCACAATGGATATGTATTTGCTTATCTTTCCTATCTGATTCCATTTTTCGGAAACAACCTCTCTACCTCCACGAGGTAATGGTAACGTCTGCGTACATTTTACCTCCCCCAGACCCCACTTGTGGGATTTCTCTGGGTATGTTGATGTTGTTGGCTCTTGATTCATGTTTCTGTCACTAAGTGTGTTGTTCTATGCAGGCTATACGCATGCGGAGAGGTCATGATGATGAAGGACCAGAAGGATTATTTACCTTAAAAAGTAGCTCTCAAGTGAATGGTAGCTTATCTCATACAGTCGCCTTTGAAGATCGTGGTGATGCCACCAATTTTTGTTATCTCTTACAGTCCTTCTTTGAAGACTTGGGAGATTTCAGTGCTGAAATTGTCCCTTTACCAGTTAAAGTAAGAATATTAAGCTTGCATTAAATATATCTACGTCATTTCCTCGCGGTGCATAAAGTATTCTATTCCACTGCATTTGGAGGGGGAGGGCCTTACTAACTTTTTGATGACAAGAGCCCTACTAACTAACCTTTCAAGGACTATTAACACAGTTGAGAGTGACACTCAAGAAAAGTTGGTTAATTTGTTACTCTGAAATAATGACAGTATCTATGAACCCTTGGAACTTATCATAAACCTTGTTACTATCTATGAATAAGCTGAATTTTTCAACTTAACTCAGTACCTATGGAATTTTTTATGCGGACCATTCACTTATTTTCAGGAACTCAGTGAGGCAATTAGATCACATACTATGAAGGTAATTGTGGTGAAGAAAGGGAAACTGAAGCTTTATGCTGGACAACCATTAGCTGATGCTGAGATGGCTTTGCGCTCATTGGTTGAACAGGAATGAAGGGTAGAAAAATAGGCCTTTTTCGCAGAAGAAATTTTGGGGATATCTTCTATGGTAATGAGAGATTTGTACCTGGCTGAATCCTTGGTTGCAGCAGATACAGGAATGACTAAAGAGCATTTTGTCTATACGTTTTGCTGCACTTGCAAGATCTAATAGCATTTTCTTTTCTTTTACAAGGCTGCCCTTTTTTTTGGGTCTATTTATGAGGCTTCGAGAATTCATGCAAAATGTGCATCAATGTACATTTTATTGAGGTTATACTAGTATTTTTTTTGCATTGTTGGGTGATGAGAGAACCTTTGCCGGTTTCAATGAGTTTGTTAGTTCCCTTTTCCAAGTGGTATTTCAATAACCTTTAACGTTTGGTAGAGTGTATTAGCAAAAATAGTGCATGCATTAATTATATGTATTAGTAATCCCTTGTTAGGTGCATTTTTTCATGCTATGTATAACAACACTCTATTGTGTATTTGTAGAGTGTATTACTTATACCTAGAAACTTAGTAATGCAAAGGATTTAATACATGCATTAATATGGTTAAAGACCCCCAATTACCCCTCAAAAGGATTTAATAACTAATACACACTCTATTGGGTATTATTTTTATGCATTGTGAAACATGTGTGGTCTTGAGAAGATGATAAAACGAGAGCCTGTTTTATTTTTAGCAACAAAACAATTTAGGTTACATGTAAAAGATAACAATGAAAACTGACTAAACAAGACTTGAATGAGTCTACCACTAGGAGGAGACAATTTTAACTATGGCTTGTGCATGAATTGCTGAAAGATTAGAGTGGCAAAAGTTTTGCCACGCCTCTTGTTTCTGCTCTTCATCCTTGGTTAATGCCTCGTATACTGAGACCACGATACTTCTTGCTGCTTCTCTTGCCTCAGGGAGTCTATCATTAAGCAAATTTACAGCAATTTGAACCAACGAAACGAATCCAAACTCCTTCATTCCATCCAGTTCCTAGAATAGAAATGCAACTCATTAAGATACACAGAAATCTGCAGCAGTTAGATTAGAAAATGTATAAACGAACCATCTTAGAAACACAATGTGATATTGAGATTGCGGCTTTTGCTCTGATTCTCATGTTGGAATGTTTGACATAAGTATGAAGCTTATGGAACAAAGGAAGAGGAGTCATAGACTCCACCATTGCCTTGAGTGTCTTATCTGCTTCTTCACAAACAAACTTTTTATCTTGAGAAGCTTTCAGCAATAGCTGCAAAATCTGTAAAAACTGCATATTAGCCAGTGCACTAGAACGTTAACACAGCTCGATAAACGCTATACATACCACATTGTCAAATGCATCAGAATTAGATGATCCAAATAACGCATCACCAAAGGCTTTGAAGATATCAGCTGAAGCCATGACAGAAGTTTTGCAGAGAGCACTTCTTGGATTTTTCATCGACTTAACTATCACCAGTAAAACTTTGTCCCTACAATTACAAAAACCGTGAAAAAAGTAAATCCCTAAATCAAACAAAAACAGAACAATTTTGAAGAGATGAAACTTACAGAATTGGCTGCAAGAGGGCAGAGTGAAACAGAGCAAATCGCCTAGTGTCGTTCAGTGAGCGACAAATTTCCAACCAATCTTTAGATTCCAACCCTCCAACAAGTCCCTGAAATTTACGAAAATCATCAAAATGGTTATAAAAAACTTGAATCTCAAAAAAGGGTTAGAAATGAAAAGAATGAGACATACATGGATTTTGCTATCTGGGTCATCAATGGCATCAAGATTCTCCGATGGGACGTAATCAACCGCTGCGTCTCCGGATGGTAAAGGGGCTTTGTTTTCGTCATTGACAACACAATCAGTCTGTTTCTGATTCTGGGTTACTACTGCTGCTACAACTTTTGCTTGCTTTTTGGGTCTTTCGATCGCAATTGGGAGAGCGTTATCGAGAGATCTGAGTGCCATTTGAATTCAGATTATACACTTTCTCTGATTTTTTGGAGAAGATGAGAGTGATTTATGAAATGGGTTTGGAATTTTGGGGCATTAGAAAAAGAAAAGATTTTTGGCAACGGTCAGTTTTGAATTTTTGAAAATGAAAATGAGGGACTTTTGTAACGGTCATTTAATTTTTGGGAATTGTGACAAGGAATCTAAATTGAAAAAAGTGAAGGGGGAACTATATAATATAAATTTCTTCTATTCTAAGAGTTCAATACCTATTTCTTTTGATAATAATCATATAAATATTAGTAATATATGCTTGTATTTGCAAATGTGACTTGGAAATATTGACTATGGTGGAGGATGGAAATTAATCAAAAAAAATAATTGCATGATTAAATAGTATAGTATCTTAAAAAGGGGCAAAGTAGTCCGTTCATGATTATTTTTAATTAATAATATATAAATTAACAGAATTATTACAATCAAAAACCAGAAGGGAGATAACGGTAATATCAAAAACCACATGAAAGTGAGTGAAATGGAGTCAACCTCGAGATAGGTCTCTAAAATTATCAACAAAAAACAAACAATCGGAAAATTTAACAAAGACGAACATTCATGCCCAACGAGTCGGTAGATTGAAATTCCGGAGACGTAAAATTAACAAAGGTGTGTTTGGTACAGAGGAAAATGCTTTTCAGGAAAATAAATGAATTTCTTACTTATTTTCTTGTTTTTGATACATAAGCAACGATATTATCTTAAAAGCATTAGTTTATGATCAAAATAAATACATGGGGGTGGGGATGGGGGCTACAGAGGTAGTAGTGAAGCTGAGATGTGTTGGAGGATGGGAAAGACACGATCTCTAAATGATTGTATGGCACAGCAATCTTAAGCAAGAATCTAGAGCGTTTATGGGAACAAATGTTGTCAATTTGATGAACATACAACAAAGGCCAGCATGCCTCACGTTTGGTTTAGAGAACACTTTTTCATTGAGAGTTCCTCGTTTCTTTTCGTGTGAATTCCCAAGTGGCGAATTCATAATTTGTGGGGCATTGTCAATCACAGACTTCTTGTCGCATCACCTACCGCATGAGCTTCTGCAGTTTCAGAGCATGGACCATGTTCATAGGCTTGCACAGTTTTAAGGCAAGAAACATAGATAGATATGGAGCATGAAGTTCCAATTTGATTGGATTGTTTCTCCTTGTGGTGCTTTGGCCTTTGAGAGTAGCTTTGAAATTGGAACAGAGCCTCTCAGAGTGAAGGGAACTCTAAAAACAGGCAATATACAGCCTGTCAAATAGCACGAGGCATATGCTTTTTGAGCAACCTGTGCAACAGAGCTTTCAAGTTACATGAAGAATATTTTTCCATGGGGCAATTCCAAACTAGAACTCATCAATACAACTTCGTTGACATTCATTAACTCTCTGCCCATCCATAAAACACATTATCCAAGATAAAATCATCCAGGTCACCTTATGACTGATACCAGTATAACTTGTCAAGCATCAAGCCAACATAGTCAAACACCTTTTAATATACTAAGAATCAATGTCAGGCTAATAACAAGATTCACACACTGAAATATACAGTGGCTGTAACTTCAAAACATTAACCTCACAACCATTAAGCTTGAGAAATGCCAATGAAGTGTAGAAGTAGTTAAAACTACTACAGATACAGGAGTGGTTTTGAGAATGAGCAACTTTGACTTCCAATTCAGAAATGATTTTGGAGTTTCAGCAGAGAGAATGACAATAATACATTGTTTACCATGACTGTTCAATGGTGAGCACTGAGCCTTGTTAGGCATCTAGACACCATGTAAGTGAGGCTGCTTCACTACAGAAGATTCAACCGACTCCCCATAGAAGACATTTAAAAATGTAGTTATATATGTGTAAATGAGTGTTAGTGTGCGTGTGCAGCAGAGTGGAAGAACAGAAAGCATGACAAAAAGATATATTTATGTGGCAATTGTTTGACGAATAAATAAGAAATAAAAGATGATCAGACCTTTGAATTATGAAACCGGAGATTTCTTTATGGTGACGAGTACCTATGTCAACATTACAAAGATCTTGAAGCATGCTGCGACTTTGCTATTTCTCTCAATATAGCACCAACAATTGCAGCCTGCTCAATACATTCTGCCTTGTGTAATGCATCTAAAAGAATAACACAAGTTTTGGTATATATATTACATCCTCTTAATCTTGTTTCTTCAAATAGCTCATATGCCTCCATCGCCCTGTTCGCGATGCTTAGCCCCTCTATCATAGTGTTGTAACAAGCAGAATCTGGTTTACCTCCCTTGGCCTGGAATTTTTGGAAGAGTTTATCAGCCTCTGATACATTTCCGGCCTTTGCAAGCCCAGAGATCATGGTTGTATAGGTGATCATATTGGGTGTTAATCCTTCTTTCTGCATCTCTTGCCAAAATACAAATGCTTTATTGAATTTTCTTACTCTACAAAGACCATTAATGATAATGCTATAAGTAAAAGTATTTGGAGTGCACTTTAACTCCTTCATTGACTTGAAGCAAACAAGGGCTTCGTCTATTTCTTCAGCCTTCACTAGTGCATCCAGCAAACAATTCCATGTGTATACATTTGGTGACAAGCCTTTTTGCATCAATTCTTCCATGATTAGATATGCTTCGTCTATTCTACCCACTTTACCAAATCCGTCTACTAGACTACTGTATATAACCACATTTAAAGGAACACCTTTAGATTTTGCTTCTTCAAAAAGCATGTAAGCTTCATCAAGTCTGTCAATCTTAGCAAGCCCATCGATGACAGAGCCATATGTTACTACAGTTGGCTCCAGACCTTTTACTTTCATCTCCTCCAGCAGCTGATAAGCTTTATTAACTTTACCTGATTTGCAGAATCCATCTATAACAGTATTATAAGCAAAAGTATCCAGCACATACCCCTGTTCCTTCATCGCATAAAACAGCTCATATGTTTCACGAGCACAGCCGGCTTTTATGAGGCCATGGATTAGTATAGAATAGCTCCTGACATCTGGAGTGAATCCCCAAGTTTTGATTTCCTCAAACAGAGACCTACCTTTCTCTGTCTCACCAGCTTTGAAAACACAATCCATATAAGTATTAAGGAGGGTAAGGTCAGGAGAAGCTCCTTGACGCACCATCTCCTTGTAAATTTTGTGGCCATCTTCTTTTCTCCCACACATGAAAAAGTTCCTGATGAGAGATGTATAGACAATGGCAGTAGGAGTAAGATCAAAATCCAACATTTGTTCATAGAGTCTGTATGCATCATCAACTCTCCCTCGCCTACCCAGTCCATCTATCAGAGAACAAAATGTGAATTCATTTGGTCTACAAACTTTATGATCCATAGCTTCGAAGATAGAACATGCTTCATCAAGTTGTTGAGCCTTGCATAGACGATCAATCATTATATTCACAGTCAATACATTAGGAAACAAGCCAACTGCCTCCATGGTGTCACGAATTTCTAAAGCAACATCAAGCTTCCGTGCCCTGCAGAGCATGTCTATGAGAATATTATAGGTTGAAAGATTAGGTGCAGCATCTTTCCTCATGTCCTGAAATATCCTTAATGCCTCGTCCACTCTTTGTTTCTTCCCAAGGCAAGTAAGAAGACTATTATATGCAATCACACTTGGTATTGACCCTTTTTGTCTTTGTCTCTCAAGCAAACTATATGCTTCATCAAATTTTCCAGCAGATCCGTAACCCATGATCATGGTATTATAAGCATATGCACATGGAACAGTCCTGTTGAAGTCCAACTGCTCAAACAAGTCTACAGCTTCATTCAATCTATTAGCTTTGCAAAGAACCCCAATCATACTGGTATATGTCACATCATCAGGTAAAATACCATGCGCCTTCAACTCATGAAAGAATTTCCAGGCCATATCAACTTTACCAGCCTTGCCAAAACAGTCAATGCAAACATTATAGAGGACAATGTCTGCATCAAAAGCATTGCTTTTCATCTCATCCAACAAGGACAGAGCAGCATCAACTCTGCCCTCCCTAGCAAAAGCTCGAATTACAGTCGTGAATAAATGTACATTTACTTCATATCCTAATTCCTGCATCTGATGAAAGAGGGTGAGCATGAGATCAGGTTCTTGTACAGCAGAAAGCGCACCTATTACAGTTGTATATGCAGAAAATGCAGGACGAATCTTAAACTTTCTCATGGTTTGAATTAGATCAAATGCTTCTTTAAGTTTTCGCTTCTTGACACAGCCTGCAACCAACTCAATCGATACAGTGTTCGATGGGCCAAATCCAGCGAGACTCATTTCTTCCAAAATCTGTTCCAGATATTCGAAATTTCTAGTCCTGGCCATTACCATGAGAAGTGAATTATATGCTTCAGGGCAATGTGCTCGGAGGGTTGTCTTCTCAGCCCATCCGAAGTAGTTTAATGCTGTATTGACATCCACTAGCCGCCTTAATACTCCAGTGACCACTTCGGTACTAGGATTTTCATCACATTTGGATAAAGCAATCTCTATAGAAGGTCCCCAAGGACCACTCTGCAAGATCTTGCAAACATTATCCACTGTTTGCCTTAAACCCTCCAATTTGTTTGAAAAGGCCTCGCTCCACCCATGTGTGTTATCTACTCCATTCTGCACATTCTCTAATCGGCTCGAAAATTCCGGGTTTCTCCCTGGAACGAAGGAGCTGACAGGTCTATCAAAGTTGGAATATCCATTATTTGAAACTGAGAACCTCTTGCAATTAGCAAATTCAGCGGTGCGTTTTAATTCATACTGAGATCGCAATCCTAAAGCAGAACATAAAAAGAGTAAGCAACTAAGATACACCTGATTCAAAAAATGCGTAAGCAACTAAGATACAGTGCTGTAATGAAAGAAAAGGAGACTACAAGGAAATTGTGAGAAATATAGGAAAATAATATTATTGAATTGTTGTTGTGTCTACATTATTACATTGAGACCCTATTTATAGACACTAGAATACAATACTTTACCAAGTAGGATACTATTTACTATTCCTATTTCTATTTGTATTCCTATTCCTATTTCTATTTGTATTCCTATTCCTATTCCTATTCTAAATTGGATTGTATAAACCTATTTCTATTCTAATAGGATTGTATAAACCTATTCATGTTCTAACACTCCCCCTCAAGCTAGTGCATACAATTCATGTACCTAGCTTGTTACAAATGTAATTAATACGAGGACCGATGAGGGGCTTGGTGAGATATTTGCAAGTTGATCAGTCGACTTCACAAAATTGACAGTCAATTTCAATGTGCTTAGTCTTCTCATGAAATACCGGATTTGATGCATAATGTCGATAAAACACAGAGTGATAAATTACAATGTTGAACTTCCCAAACCAAGCTTGCACAAGCTATTTCAGACCATAGAGTGACTAACACAGTCGACATACAAGACTACTAAACTCCCCCTGAGCAACAAAATTAGGTGGTTGCTCCATATAGACTTCTTCACAATGCAACGATCGCCGGAAGTGCTCAAAATCTAGTATAAAGTGTATGGATCATGTTGGAATCAATAGACGAGTCAATATTAAACAAGAAAGTCACCGAAAAACTGGCCGAAATATGCTCATATGCCGGAGTATTAGAATTGATAGTTGAAAATGGCCACAACCTAAGAAATAAAATTATATAGGTAGGGTCGGAATGATGGCACGACCCAACTGAAAAATAGAAATTATATAGGAAAGATCGGATTGACTGCACGATCCTATTGAAAAAGAGAAATAATATGAGTAGGGTCGGAATGATGGCACAACCCTACTGAAAAAGAGAAACTATATGGGTAGGATTGGAATGATGGCACAACCCTACGCAAATCAGATTTGAGGAGTCACCGGAAAGACCAATGGAACTACGCAAATCAAATCTGAGGAGTCATCGAAAAGACACACGATGCTATGCAACTCAGATATGAGAAAGTAGTTTGGAAAAATTCACGGTACTATGCAAATTAAATATGAAAAGTAGTCCGGAGAGATGCACCATGCTACGCAAATCAGATATGCAAAAAAAGGTTGTCGCCGGAAGGATGGCACGGTACTACACAAATTAAATATGGAAAAAATAGTCACCGGAAAGATGGCAAGGTGCTACACAAATTAAATATGAAAAGTAGTCACCAGAAAGATGGCACGGTGCTACGCAAACCAGATATGAAAAAGTAGTCACCGGAAAGATCACACGGTGCTACACAAATTAAATATGAAAAAGTAGTCACCGGAATGTTGGCACGGTGCTACACAAATTAAATATGAAAAAGTAGTCACCGGAATGATGGCACGGTGCTACACAAATTAGATATGAGAAAATAGTCACCAGAAAGAGACACGGTGACCCAACTTTTGCTAACATAATCATTGGCCGGACGGGCGGCATATATGGATAATAGCCACCCACCGGCAGTGGAAGCTCTTTGATTGTTTACCAAGATCGTAGAGGCTCTGATACCATGTGAGAAATATAGGAAAAGAATATTATTGAATTGTTTTTGTGTCTGTTGTTTCTTGTTGTAAGTGAATGCAACAAAAAGACCCGCGATCTTATTAAAGGAGGAAGTAAACAGATCAAGGTTTCTACATACTTCTGTTTCGTTTTCAATCTTAATGCAGGAGCGGAAAGCCACTTGACTGTAAGGAAAGGAAACATCGTTTTTCAATTATTACTTGCTGGGGCGGAGCGTAGACGAGCGAGCAATAGCAGTTTTTCCAGTTTGTCGGTCCCCGATTATAAGTTCTCGTTGACCACGACCTATAGGAACCAGGCTATCTACCGCTTTTAAACCTGTTTGCATAGGCTCGTGCACTGATTTACGTTCAATAATCCCAGATAGAGCGAAGAGTCCATAAGGAGAAGAGCCAAGGCTTGTCATAGCAGCTGAGCCATGGTTCTTCGATCGCTATATTCTTGCGATAGCGAAGGCGTGGCTCATCCTCTAAGAGAGAGTAGATGCGAAGACATTGAGACCCTATTTATAGACACTAGAATACAATACTTTACCAAGTAGGATACTATTTACTATTCCTATTTCTATTTGTATTCCTATTCCTATTCCTATTCTAAATTGGATTGTATAAACCTATTCCTATTCTAAATTGGATTGTATAAACCTATTCCTATTCTAATAGGATTGTATAAACTTATTTCTATTCTAATAGGATTGTATAAACCTATTCATGTTCTAACAGAAATAAAATACTCCTGGCTGCCAGAAAGATAAGTACCTTTGTTGGAACAGCATTTAGACCAATTCCCCATCCCTCACCCCCTTCCTTCACTATATAAGTTGTTTCTTCTTTTCCCAAGTTCTTTGAGTAAATTTGAACAGAAGTATCTTTAAAACCTAATCAATAACCATTTTGTAGGTACTTAAACAGTAACAACAGCAATAACAATTACACTCAATTCTTAACTAGTTGAGGTTGGCTATATAAATCCCCAATAACCATTCTGCTCAATTGGACCTGCTTCATTCTAATATTCACTAATTCGTCTTTGCTAGGTTTTCCAGAATGGAAGTTTTAGAAAGATCAGCAGGACCGCCAGGAATCAGCGCTGCTCCTACTGCTATGTACTAAAAACTGCGTAAGATAGATCAATCCCAACTATTGCATCATGTAGGTATTTGAAGACCAAAATTTTGTAGCTGAGCTATATAAATTAATATCAGAATATGATGTCTTACAGCAAGGGACACAATGCAACACAGATAAGCAGCACTGGACAAGAAATGTTTCCAACCTTTCCAGTTATCCCAAGGAAAAGGCAACCGAATAATTAGGGAACACTTGGCTTTTAAAAATAAAGATTTCTGTACCTCTATTAATCAATTGTAACCTCATCCTAGCACGTTCCAGCTGTGGCTATGTCATTATCCTCCTGCATGGATATCAACCTGTCAAGTAGACAAATCCAGAAGTCTTGACCTACAGTAGAAAGGAAAAATTATCTCAATCTGAAACAAAGAAACAAATGGAGCACAGAATACTAGTTACCAGACAACAAATACGACTGCAACAACAACACGCCCAGTATAATTCCACAAGTGGGGTCTGGGGAGGCTAGGATGTAGATTGTTTCCGATAGATCCTCAGCTTCAAACAAATAGGCTGCTAATAGAATATATTTTCTCAACATAATTAATCTACAACAGTCCTTCAGAAGTATTTCAAAACAGACTACAACTGAAGTTCTAGTTTTGACACAAAAGACCATTTTTTTATGTTCTGGATTTCAAAGATTGAAACTTTCCTAGCTCAAATGGAGAATCCAACTCAAAACAAGGAAATACAAGAACTGGATGGCAACTAAATTTGAAATAAAAAGATCAATCTATGATATGGCTTCTAAAGAGAAGCTTTTTCTGAGTCAACTAGAAAATCTTACAGTACAAAGAAAAAAACAATAGTAATATAACGATTTACACAAGTTTGAATCTTTTCTGTGACAAATGGAGAAGCCTACAAAACAAAGAAAATCAATAATATACCTCTGATCGATTGCTCAAATAGCTGCGGGTAGGAGCCAAAAAATGGAAAAGCACAAAGATTTGGGTGAATAAATGCCAACACCCCCAAGAATCAAATAGTTATTTTCAAAAAGGGTTTAAGCAATGTTAGGGTTTATGCTGTAAGAAGCTACAGAGTTGTCAATGTGAGGAGTTTTTCACTTCAAAATATTGATTGAGAGTGAATTTGTATGTGTAAAGATTTGCTTTTATCAAGAGAAAACTATAGCAGTAAGTCTAAAATGTTCCCATAATTATATACTTAACAGATTTAGTCTTTTAACTATTCAAAAACTTATCAGTTTTAGTCTCTTAACTATATGCTTATCGGTTTTAGTCCCTTAACTATAAACTTACCGATTTTAGTCATTTAAGTATTCAAAAACTTATCAGGTTTGGTCTTTGTCCATTTTTTTAATACAAATAGTTTAGGTTTAATTTTTTTTTAAATAGATCAATTTTATTATTCTATTCATTTTATTTTACGTAAAGAAATTTGAGTAATTAATAAAATCCACACTGATTAGCATATTCAAGTGCGGATTCGAGTCATTAACAACAATTATATGCTTAATTTTATTCTCCATTGAATAAAATTAGGACTTATATCTTCTTTCATCGTTAATTTTATTTTGAATCGTTGACGTTATTGTTCTTTTCATAAGAGTACTTTGAAGAAAAAATGACGGGATAGAGAAACAACTGAAAAAATGGGTTAAAGATTTAATTTTACGAAGATTTCGGTTAATATAAACCTAAGCTATTTGTATTTAAAAAAATGGATAAAGACCAAACCTGATAAGTTTTTGAATACTTAAAGAACTAAAATCAGTAAGTTTATAGTTAAGGGACTAAAACCGGTAAGTGTATAGTTAAGGGACTAAAGCTGATAAGTTTTTGAATAGTTAAAGGACTAAATCCGTTAAGTGTATAGTTAAGAGACCATTTTAGACCTACTATTATAGTTAAGGGACTATTTATGTCATTTTTTCCTTTTACCAACACAGGGTTCTTTCATGTTCACATTTAGGGGGTGACAAAATAAAAGTCCAAAATATATAAATATTTATTTTTGAATTTTTTTAATATTTATCTCCTTATTTACATTTACAAAATTTAAAAGAAGACAATATTTTTTTAAAAAAAAATATCTAGTTGGATCAACTTTTCAAATTTTGGTTGAATGTATTTCTAGCATAAAATAATATCTACTGAATTCTTCTTCTTTAATTAGGTAGAATTTCAGATTTTTTTTTATTTTTTTTTAGTTTTATCATGCATATAAATTTTGAATCGTCAAATTAAAATTAAATTTTACTCTAATTCAATGTATTGTGCTTCTTGAGGATAACATTATACTAAAAAAAAATTAATAGTGAAATTGTGAGTACAAACTTAAAGTTTCGTTAATTTTTCAAAATTTGATCAATGTGATGGAAGACCAACTTAAAAGTGAGATCAAAATGAATAAAAGTGTACTAAGTGAAGGATAGTAACAAGCTCATACCTCTTTTGTAAGAGGAAATGTTTCATAAATTGGGGTCGATTGATAGTTGGTTTGGAGCTGAGTATGTAGGTATTAAACTATGCTTACGTAATACCACGTTTGGTGGTTGGTTAGGAGGTAAATTATTCTGTACAAAATTAGTATGGTATTTAGAAAAATACATAACTAATATATGTATAAGTTATGCACGATTATATGTATTATTTTATGCAGAGGACATAAGGTGTAATAACCCCGCATAGAATAATACATAGATTCCCTCATAACTAATATCTACCTTACTAATATTTGCATAACTATAACTAGCTAACCAACGATTTGTAAGGTCTTACTAATGGAAGCTAAGCTAAAGAAATTGATGTGTAATTGGCTATCTTAATGGCCGCATGAATAAATGATGGAAAATAACCATTATGTCAAATTTTGGAGATTAGTTTCATTTTTGTAAAAGAGAGTGATATTATATTAATTATAAGTTGGAAAAAACTAGGGGATTTTTTTATTAAAAAAAATTGAAAAAAAAGATTAATTTTATATATGATTACTTAACTTTTATTTTATTACAGTAAAGTTACTATACTATTTTTTTAAAATATAAAAATCATTCAATTTTGTTAAAATATAACAAAATTGAACTATTTTTTTATAACAAAAAACCATTCAACTTTGCCAAATGATAACAACAAGTCACTAAACAAGATTTTTTATAACTAAAAAGTCATTCGATTTTGACTAAATATTATATAAATGAAATCAACATAACAAAAGATACATCGATCGAACTTCAAAGTTATTAAGAACAACGAGGAGGTGAAAATGATGAGAATCTTTAACATTTACTCCAATATCCTTTTGCCATAATAGTTGAGCAAGAAAATCTTTGTATGATAGGAAATTAAATAGAGCATAATTATATTTACATATTATCCGATCTCCAAATACAAAATAACATTAAAATTTAACATAACATATTGACCAGACGCCTTAACACTTAATAATTCATTAAATTTATAAAAATTCACAATCAAATTGATCAAAAGTACATATATCCATTAACTAAAATTAAATATATTTAGACAAAAATTACAAGAACCACCAGTTATCAATATTCCAGAGACTAAAATGATTTAAAACATTTTCCTTGAATAATTGAGGATAACTATAAAGATATTGACAAGTTAAAACTAAAAAGATAAATAGGAGGAATAATCTTAAATAACATTTATCGACTTTTTCCCCCATAATAATATATAGTTGAGTGAGCTACATGAATCATATCCTAATCTTTTTCAGAATTAGTAATATTAATTTAAAGAAAAACATTACTATATAATTACATATTAGCATGATTATTCTAGAGTTTAATTTGTTCCCATAAAATTTTATGTAATACAACTATATAAAGACTAATACTTCACTCATATAAACCACATAAAAATGAAGTCTTCACAATACAATTTGCCAATTATTTCTCTTATTTTGACTTTATATTATTCATGCTCTTTAGTTCATTGTATACAATTTAAAGTATTAATCCACAATGAATTAGGAGCTAATTTAGGAGCTCATTGTATAATTATGGGATTTGATGATGGAACTTTGCCAATTCCAAAAGGAACAAAAAGCTCATTTCCAGTAAATTTTGGTGATCCAAAACAAAAGGCAATTGCTTCATGTGCTTTGACTGCTCAAACATCAAAAAGAGTACATGGTACATTTGTTTTATTTGATAATAATAGAGATTCTAAAAGATGTGCAAATAATATATGTGAATGGCATGCAAAGAAGGATGGATTGTATCTCAAAATTCAAGGCAAACAAGTTTTGCAATTCAAATGGTCTTCTTAGAATTAATGGGGAGGGGAATAGTTAGTGAAGTTTATATGTTGTGAGTGGTTTTTGTTACTTAATACTTTATTAAGAGTTATGTCATAAGAATATGGTGAAGTATAAATGTTTTTAATAATAGACATTTGAGCTATGTGATAAGGTTTGAATTTGTGATATGCGTCTAACTTATATTTCTTAATTTGCTCTGTTATATTTATTTAATTTTTTCATCTTACTGACTTTATTCGATTTGTTTAAGATTGATCATCTTTATGAAATTTTGAAGGATTATATCCTGAATTCCCTTTTATAAAAGTAAATATTTTAAAAAGTTTTTGCGGAGTGAGTCTCAAGTTGGGTGTAGTAGTATTATGAGGTGTAAGACGTACACTTAGGCGTTAGACTGATAGTTTATTTTGACTTAAAAATAAGTTCTTGACTGGTAAGGCCACTGTCAACAACACTATAAAGGATACTACTACTTCCCATAGTTCATATAAAGAAATAGGCGGCTAGCACATAAGTCATGTTTGGGCCGTCGAGGCCACCATGATATCTAGGAAAATGTAAACGCTATATGAGCTGGCAAAACTGTCATGATCTCTATACAGAAGCTAAGAATAGCTATGTATCAAGACAATAAGCCAAAACAATCATCAAACTTCAACCAACCAACAAACAAGGCCAACATGACCAATAATGTAACTATTCAACCCAACACACTAGTTATGTTTAGAATTCAGAACTATTTTTGCAGTAAAAAAGGATCAAGATATATATTCAGTTCTGCAAATCTGTTACAAGGAACATTGACAACTCAAAGGAAAGTTTACTTAGGAGAGGACTAAAGCTACTATTATACGTCTGTTAAAACTAAAACCAGCACTAAAGCACTACATGGAGCTGCCTACAGTCCAAGAAAAGTACTTTGTGTATCGACTGAAACAGTCGCGATTGATGTACTTAAGCTTTTTCTGTCTAAGATACATCAGCAGACCATGGAGATGATGTAAAAATCCTTTTGGTAATTTCTTGTCCTTGAAAGTTCTTGATTGAGTTAACTTTGAAGCCTTTAGTTCACAGAGAAAAATCTTCTTCATTTCCAGCTCCACTAGTACAATCAGGAATAGTAGATAAGGAGGCTTACTCTCGATATTAAATGTATCATCTCCATCCTCTTTTGAATCTGTATCATCTTCATCTGAATCAGTATCATCTTCATCCTTTTTTGAATCTGCATCATCTTCATCTTCATTAACCCAAAGAGCAAGACAGAAATGTCCCACATTTTCAGCCATAAACTGAATTCGAGTCAGCAAACCTTTCAACTTCTCATGGTCGACGTAACCATTTATCTCTGTGCTATATAAGTATCTTAGAAACCTCATTTTCTTTTGAATGAAGATCAACTGCCTTAAATACCTATCTGTCTTCTGAAGGATTTTGGTTTCTTTTATCAAGAAAGGATCAGACTTGACTAGATACCTCGGTGCATCATTGAGGTAATCCATATATTCTATCAGATAGGAATCATCCAACTCATAATTCAGCATTGAACTAGCAGAACCTTCAATGAATTCCCACAACTGTGATACTAGCCTTTCCACATAAATGTTAGTTCTGCATTCTTCTGGCATTCCACCAAAAGCAAGCATTTCCACAATCAAATTGGCCTTCTTTGTGATTTTGACGAAGGAATCAGGCCAAAGAACATGATGGTTTTTGAGAAAAGTTCTGAAAAATCTTAACTCCATTTCAAGTGACTCAATATCGACAATATTCAGATAGCCTCCACTCTTTATCATTCTTAGGTGATCCATTACATCATCAATGTTATTTTGAGCCATTTTCCGCAGATAAAGTAGAAAAATTCCTGCAGTTTAACCAACTCTTGAAATATTAGTTTCATTAAGAGCAACATTTGTATTCATATATTTCAATATCTAATGCTAGGAGCTATTACGCTTGTGAAAGACTGTAAATCTTCTGTACCATTTTGGTTATCGAAAATTCACAAACTTCCCTTGAGGTTTTGACTTATACGTAACTCTCTTGTTATTTCATATATGACATAAATAACTAAAACACAAGCTAATAAAGGTGCTTTTAGGCGCTCATAGTGTTTCATAGATAAATGCACGACATTAATATACATCAAGACCTCAAAAAAGAAACCACCAAAACCATATCCGTAATAATTGTTTAAAATTTTCTAGTTTTGGTTGGCTCCACAAAAAATGATCCTTACCTTTGAGGTAAAGTTTAATGTGAAATAACTAACAGAGACATCAACTTTAAAATGATGCTCTGCAACTGGTGGAATCACAAGTCACAGTGTCACACAACCCTATCACCAAGATACTACCACCTGTTGTTTGTTGGAAAATATGGAGGGCTAGATGTAGCAATAAATTTGAAGCCATCAATCCCTCACTTTACACAATAATTACTAACATTCTATACACTGTTTTGCAGGCAACTGGAAGGAAATTTGGAAAAGCTAACCTGGGAAAGTATTGGAGAAGCATTTGACATGCATATGAGGCTACTCTTCAATACAAATCATTCAAGTCGGTGAAATGGATAAGGCCACCTCTGGTGAAACTAAATAGTGATGGAAGTTGTATAAAAGGTAGGTGTAAGGAGAAGGACTTATTAGAAATAGTTAAGGATTATACTCTGTGTCTACTCTATTCCGTTAAGTCAATGCTCAAGTAGATCACTATGCTGAGACAACAACTATGCTACACGGGGTTAAATGTCTTATCTCGTGTATTCAGGTTAGGAAAAATAGAAACAGAAAAGAAAAAAAAAAGATGAAATAGACAGAAAATAAATAATCCGAGTCCATAGAACCCACTGTGTTTTCTTAAGAAATTTAATCCTCTTAAGTACCCGAGGTTGCATATTAATTCCTCCCAAGATAAAACGGATTAATTATTAGAGAAGTAGCGGTACCTCAAACTTCACTAATTTCAGCGAACTCAAGAACAGCAACGAGAGCACACACAGACTCAGTCGATCGACAATTTTATTTGTAAGAAAATGTATGCAGAAAAGAGAAAAAATTTCAGTGTTGAAGAACGAGAAAAGACTCTCTATTTATAGCCAATTGCAGCAAGGAATGCGTCTGTTCGGACAATGGTGTGAACGCATCTGTTCAGACATGTCTTTTCAGAACGCTGTGTCTTTTAGAAAAAATAACGTCTGTTCGGAAGGAACGGGTCCCTTCAGAACGACTTTACCGTTACGCGCGAATTTTCAATAATTTTGTTACGCAAAATTAATTATGTTAAATAACTAACATTCTGAATTAATTTATAAGAAAAAGAAAATTAATTAATGAGATTGATTAAATAAATTTTCTCCAAAAATATTATCAATCAATCACATCCAAATCCAAATCCAAATCCAAATCCAAAGCCAAATCCAAAGCCAAAGGAAGCCGAAGCCGAGGCCGAGGTCGAGTGAGCGACAACAACGGCGCAAGTGGGCACCTTCTTCTTAACCCTTTAAGGGGTCGTTTGGTAGAGTGTATAAGAACAATGCAAAATATGGTGCATTAGTAATGCTTGCATTAGTAGTGCCTGCATTAGTTATGCAAGCATTATTTCTTATACATTGTTTGGTTTGATGTATTAGAAATAACAAATCTTGCATAATTTCTATTAAAAAATATATGTTTACAAAAATACCCTTCACACTTTATTTATTTGTACACTTCCTTCGCAACAAAGTTCTTTGCTAAAACATCATAAAAGATTTCTTTGCTAAAACATCATTAACTCTTCTTCTTCTTCTTTTTCAAAAATAATATTAAATAGTTGTACTATTGCGTCAAAATTTTTTTGTGAAAAGTTGGCAAATTTTATTTTATCAAATTTATCGTCACAATAGTAAAAAAATTGATTAAATTATATCAAAATTAATTTTTTTTTTAAAAAGATACTTAAGAGGCCATAAAGCCTATTAAGACACCAACAAATTAAAAGACACTGAAAAGCAAATCAAAATAAAAACAAAAACTTATGACAACAAAGAAAATGAAAAGCCTTTAAGGGTAGTTTTGTAATTATTTAATCTAATGCAAGTGTTAAAATGTTATGTATTACTAATACCTAGAATTCCTTGGTATTAGTAATACACAACTTAATACACAATAGAGTGTATAACTAATGCTTGCATTAGTTATACATGGCATGAAAAAGTGAACCAAACAAGGTACTACTAATACACACATCTAATGCATGCATTATATTTCCTAATACACTCTACCAAACGACCCCTAAGAGTTAAAAGAAGTGTTTCCTAATATAAGGACAACATTTTTTCTTTCTTCTACAAATATGGGAGAAATGACTTTTCATTTTCCCTCCAAATTGGTTCCCCCACATTTCCAATTTCTCATTCTTATTTCCCATTCACACATTGCTAAAACCCAACAATCCCCCACATGAATGGGGAATGGCTATTGTTAAAACATATGCATGAAAAACTTGTGTGTCTCGTAAGTAAGGGTTAATCGCATCTGGATAAGTAGATTTCCCTTTGAACTTTCCATAGTGAACATATATCGGATATACTCGGTCAATCGGTAGATTTGATATCTTTGAATCGTCAAGCGTGGGTGTATACCTAGACAACATAAGTCACGCAATCAACCCTTGAACTGTTTTTGGTTCTCATTGTTTTGTTCGTTTCAGCCATGAACACGTCTTGGTTAATAAATGCTTAGAGAACTGGCATTACCGGATTCTCCTTGAAGTGGCTTACACTTCACACTACATAGGTGGTTTCTAAATGTGTTATCCCGTAGATACACCATTTGATATATCCTGTATCAAACTTAGAAATCATTAAAAAGTCCTTATGCCTTTATCCTGGTTACTGAACATTGTCTCATCATGAGAATGGACCATAAAATAAATTTTGACAATGTTGAATCGTCATCGATGACTTTGTTTGATCTCCTTGAACCTAGATCTTGGGATCTCCAGTCTTCTAGGTAGAGTTACCGCCACGATGACTTATTCTCGGCCATAGTCCCATTTCCATCGATGATCTCTCAACTCCCTCTCTAGTTAGGCCTTTTGTAAGTGGATCCGACACATTATCCTTTGACTTTACATAGTCAATTGTGATAATTCCACTAGAGAGTAGTTGTCTAACAGAGTTGTGTCTCCGTCGTATGTGACGAGACTTGCCGTTATACATAACGCTTCCAGCCCTTCCTATTGCAGCTTGACTATCGCAGTGTATGCATATAGGGGCCATTGGTTTGGGCCAAAACAAAATATCTTATAAGAAATTCCAGATCCATTCAGCTTCTTCACCTGCCTTGTTTAAGGCAATGAATTCAGACTCCATTGTAGAGCGGGCTATACATGTTTGTTTGGATGATTTCCAAGATATTTCTCCTCCACCAATAGTGAAAACGTATCCACTCATGGATTTCGTTTCAGTTGATCCAGTAATCCAATTTGCATCACTATATCCTTCAACAACTACTGGATATTTGTTGTAATGCAAAGCATAGTTTTGAGTGGCATCTAAGTATCCCAAAACCCTCTTCATTGCCATCCAATGATTTTGATTGGGATTACTTGTGTATCGACTCAGTTTACTTATAGTGCAGGCTATGTCTGGTCGTGTATAGTTCATGACATACATCAAACTTCCCAATACTCGGGCATAATCCAATTGAGACTGACTTTCACCTTTATTCTTAGCAAGATCAAGGTTCACATCAATTGGAGTCTTTGCCCTTTTGAAATTCAAGTACTTGAACTTTTCAAGTATTTTTCGAATATAATGAGATTGAGACAATGCTAGATCGTGAGGAGTTTTATAAATCTTAATTCCCAATATCAAATCGGCAAATCCTAGATCTTTCATATCAAACTTACAGCGAGCTTACGCTTAGTAGCTTTTACATTAACAATGTTCTTTCTCATTATCATCATGTCATCCACATATAGGCATACAATGACCTCTTGATTTGGAACGTCTTTAATGTAGACACATTTATCACATTCATTTATCTTAAATCCATTTGCCAACATGGTTTGATCAAACTTTGCATGCCATTGTTTCAGTGCTTGTTTTAGTCCATAAAGTGACTTAACAAGTTTGCATACTTTCTTTTCTTTACCAGGAACTACGAAGACCTCAGGTTGTTTCATGTAAATCTCTTCTTCCAGCTCTCCATTTAAGAAGGCGATTTTCACATCCATTTGATGGATTTCAAGACCGTATACTGCAGCTAGGGTAATTAACATCCGAATTGGTGTAATCCTAGTCACTTGCGAGTATGTGTCAAAATAATCAAGACCTTCTTTCTGTCTAAAGCCTTTGACAACAAGTCTTGCTTTATATTTGTCAATAGTTCCATCATCTTTCATCTTCCTTTTGAAAATCCATTTCGAACCTAAGGGTTTGTTTCCTGGAGGAAGATCAACCAACTCCCAAGTATGATTGCTTAAGATCGATTCAATCTCACTATTGACAGCCTCCTTCCAAGAGGTCGACTCGATAGACAACATAGCTTCCTTGAATATTTTAGGCTCACTTTCAAGAAGGAATGTTACAAAGTCAGATCCAAATGAAGTAGCTGTCCTTTGATGTTTACTATGCCTTGGACTCTCTTCATAGTACATTCTCTTTTGGTTCTTCTCGAGGTCGTTTATACCCCCCATAAGATGACTCAAGTCTAGTTTTATACAGATAGATATGTTCAAAGAATTCAGCATTATCTGATTCCATTATCGTATTGTCATGAATATCTAGATGTTCGGATTTATGAACCAAAAATCGACATGCCTTACTGTTTGTGGCATATCCAATGAATACACAATCCACAGTCTTAGGTCCTATTTTGACCCTTTTAGGTATAGGAACCTGGACTTTGGCTAGACACTCCCACACTTTGAAATATTTCAAGTTGGGTTTTCTACCTTTCCATTTCTCATATAGAATAACATGTGTCTTGCTGTGAGGCACTCTATTGAGTATTCGATTTGCTGTAAGGGTAGCTTCCCCTCACAAGTTTTGTGGTAAACCTGAACTTATAAGTAAGGCATTCATCATTTCCTTTAAAGTTCGGCTTTTCCTTTCCGTAATTCCATTAGATTGAGAAAAGTAAGAAGCAGTAGTTTGATGGATGATTCCATTTTCCAAACATATTTCTACAAATGGAGATTCATATTCTCCACCTCTATCACTTCTGATCATTTTTATCTTTTTGTCTAACTGATTTTCCACTTCAGTTTTATATTCCCTAAATGCATCTATTGCTTCATCCTTTCCATTTAGCAAATAGACATAACAATATCTGGTGCAATTTTCAATAAAAGTTATGAAATATTTTTTCCACCACGTGATGGTGTTGACTTCATGTCACAAAATGTCAGTGTGAATCAGTTCTAAGGGGTATGAATTCCTTTCAACAGATTTATAAGGATGCGTAGCATACTTAGATTCAACGCAAACTTGACATTTTGATTTATTGCACTCAAATTTAGGCAAAACATTTAAGTTAATCAGTTTTCGCAAGGTTTTGTTATTGATGTGTCCCAAACGTTCATGCCATAAACATTTTGACTCAAGCAAGTAAGAAGAAGCAAAATCTTTATTCATATCAACTGTAATTACATTGAGTTTGAAGAGGCCCTCAGTGAGGTAACATTTTCCTACATACATCTCATTCTACTCACTATAACTTTATCATAAATAAATACACATTTGAATCCGTTCTTGGTCAGAACTGGTATAGAAACTAAGTTCATTCGCAATTCCGGAACATACAAGACCCTGTTCAAAGTCACCACCTTGCCTGCTGTCATCTTTAAGTGGACCTTGCCAGTTCCTTCAACCTTTGCAGCAGCGGAGTTCGCCATAAACAACTTCTCGTCTGCAGGTGTTGGAGTATATGATGCAAATAATTCTTTGTTGGCACAAACATGACATAAGGCACCAGAATCTATCCACCAATCTCTTGGATTTCCAATCAAGTTGCATTCTGAAAGCATTGCACAGAGATCGTCCATCTCTTCTTTGGATTCAACTAAATTTGCTTGATCCTTCTTCTTGTCCTTCTTATGACCCCGACATTCATTAGCCCTATGACCACGTTTGCCGCAATTGAAGCAGTTTCCATTGAATTTCTTCTTAAGAGGATTGCTCTTTGCTCCAGATGCTTTCTTTCTTTTCTTTGATTTTATGGGATCTTCTTCAACAATATTTACTTCAGATATTGCTGAATTACCACGTGACCTCTTTTCTGCGACCTTGTTATCCTCTTCGATTCTCAGCCTTACCATGAGATCTTCAACAGTCATCTCCTTGCGTTTATGTTTGAAGTAGTTTTTGAAGTCCTTCCACAACGGAGGTAACTTCTCAATAATGGCCACCACTTGAAAAACATCATTCACAATCAATCCTACATCAAAGATTATGTAAGTATTAAGAACAAACTTAATATGTTCAACATAGGTATTATATAAATTTATACCTTCAGCAAGGAGATCCTGGATTATGACCTGCAATTCTTGAACTTGGGTGACGACGGTCTTACTGTCCTTATAGTCCAAGAACTTTGCCACAATGAACTTCTTTATTCCGGCATCTCTGCTTTGTACTTCTTTTCTAAAGCATCCCAGAGTTCCTTTGAGGTCTTGACACTACTGTACACATTGTACAAATTATCTTGCATGCCACTCAGAATATAGTTTTTACACAAAAAATTTGAATGTTTCCATGCTTCTGTTACCAAGAATCGTTCTTCGTCCGGAGTATCATCCGACAGAATAGGAACGTTCTCACTAATGAACCTCTGCAGACTCAACGTAGTCAGATAGAAGAACATCTTATGCTACCATCTCTTGAAGTCGACTCCAGAAAACTTTACAGGTTTCTCAGCCGGTGCAAGGGTAGCAGTTGAACGATTGTGTGCAATCGATGTTGTTGCAGCACTCATTGTTTCAACATTTACTTGACTTGAATTTGTCATTTTTCTATCACAAATGACAGACAATTTAGTATGTGAAATACTAGCAGTAAAGCTTTATACAACCTGTTTCTGATTTAACGATGAAGTTTTTATGTTCTTCTAATCATTAATCAAATGAATTTTTAAAATTCAAACAGAGTAGAAAACCAGAAAGGTTTTAATCTACAGAAACCTCAAATACAGAAACCAAATTAAATTTCTTAAGCTTGTTATCTCCTGTATTCAAGTTAGGAAAAACAGAAACAGAAAAAAAAGGATGAAACACACAGAAAATAAATAATCCGAGTCCACAGAACCCATTGTATTTCCTTAAGAAATTTAATCCCCTCAAGTACCCGAGGTTGTAGATTAATTCCTCCATATTGGTTCCCCCACATTTTCAACTTCTCATTCTTATTTCCCATTCACACCTTGCTAAAACCCAACAAAATGGTGTGTCAACAAGAATCTAAGTTTGGCACAAGCAGAATAAGACTCACTTTTCCTAGCTAAATGTATCGGAGAATCGAGAATACCTTGGAATATCAGTTGTCGTTGTATCAAAGAGATTCAAAACTTAGTTAAATCCCATGGTTTCAATATCATACACTGATTCAGGGAAGCTAACAAGCCGGCGGATAAGTTAGCTTCCCTGAGCCATAGTTTTGAATTTTGATCATGAAAACCAAGTGTGATCAACTCACACTCTGAATTACCCAATTAAGTGAAAGGCCTCATCAGTTTGGATAAATGAAATTACCCTTCATTCAGAGAAAAAATGACAAAATGCTTCCTCATAGTCTATGAGGCACTGTAACTTTTTGTCTAGAATTTTTTTTGGTTAGGATTAGCTCGAGTTGTCTCTTTTGTTTCTGGGTTATACATAAAATATATGTAATCAAATTAATTATGAAATTTAATAAATCATGAAAGAGAGGAAGATTGAGACAACTAATTTAGTTTAGGGGTATTTATGCATTATCCTTAAAATTACACAAACATCCAAAACAGTTTAGTGAAATATGATTCTAGTGTTTTTTCGTTTTTTGTTAAAATTTAAATCTACTCAAAGCTCATTTCTAACTTGGGTAAAGAGTTCGAAATATATCTGAACTTTGACCAAAATTGCTATAATAATTCCAAACTTTGGACAGAACCTATTACCCCGCTGCACTATTCAATATTGTATTTTAAAGATATATAAGTGTCCACGTGGTCATCATAAATATTGTATCATTATAAATAGTAACTTGTCCAACTAGGCACTTATATATCTTTAAAATACACTATTAAATAGTGCAGGGGTAATAGGTCCTGCCCAAAGTTTGGAATTGTTACAACAATTTCGGTCAAAGTTCGGATATATGTCATACATTTTTCTCTTTCTTATTAAATCCAAAAGTTTCAGTGTTGACTTCTTGAACTACACCAAAAAATTGTGAAGAGTTCTAGACGTGATAAGTGCTTAGTTACGTGTAATTAGTTCCAAAGGTATTATATCGTCTTCAACTTCATCATCAATATTGTTTTCTCCGATGGTATCCACAATTTCTTCTAAGCTCTCTGGACCTCTGAACATGTATTATTTTCACAATTTATGTATAGTGAATTTATTTTTAATAGTAATTCAATAAATATGGTATTTAGATTAGTAAGATACAATGATATTGAATTAATCAAAATTAACCTTCATTGAATCTCGAAAACACTCTTTAAATTAATAAATATAACTTTATTAAATAAATAATACCTCTACAAAATTATACATAAATTGTGAAAATAATACATGTTCAGAGGACCAGAGCTTAAAAGAAATTGTGGATGCCATTGGAGAAGACAATGTTGATGATAAAGTTAAAGACGATACAATATCTTTGGAACCAATTACACTTACATAAGGACTTATCGCGTCCAAAACTCTTCACAAATTTTTGGTGCAGTTCGAGAAGATAACACCGGAACTTTGGATGCAATAAGAAAAGTTAGAGATGAGCTTCGAGTAGATTCAAATTTTAACAAAAAATGAAAAACACTAGAATCATATTTCACTAAACTGTCTTAGATGTTTTTTGTAATTTTAAGGAATAATGCATAAGTACTCCCCCTAAACTATGACCGAAAGCAAGTGAAGACCGAAAATATTAGACACATGTCATTTTTTAATTGGTCTATTTACAATTAGTTAGTACACACAATTATTGACATTAAAAATTACATATTTAATTACTTTCATTTCTTTCTTTGTAAAATATTTATTTTAATTTCTTCCTCACTTTAAACTTTTTATTTTTTCTTTCACTAATTTATTGTCTTTTCACTTTTAATTATTTTTAAAAAATTGTGTACATTTTTTTTAAAAAATAATTAGAAAGTGGCCTTTAATTTCAATGTTTTAATTTTTTTACGTTTTATTAGATTTTCTTCACTTATTTTGATATCCGTTCAAAATGAACTTATTTTGAATACACGGCATTTGAAATCAAATCAAATCAAAAGGAAAGGCAAAGAAAATAAAAATATAAATAAAATCAATAGAAAAAAGGAGAAAAAAAAAATGAATGAAGGTAAAAAAAAAATGAAGAAAAAAAGAGTTTAAATACAAGACAAAAAATTTAAAAACAATTATGTGTATTGATTTAATTTAAATACAAGATAACAAAAATAAGAAGATTTAAAAAAATAATTATACATGTGGCGGGTGCGTGTTGTACAAACACAACCAACTTTTCTGGTTGAAGGTGCCATGTCAGCACAAAAAATGCACGAAAATATAGAAAAAATGAGTTCGGGGGTAATAGGACCCTGGTTAAGTTAAGGTGTGTTGTTGAAATTTCGATCATAACTTAAGGGTTAGTTATGCATTATTCCTAATTTTGAAGGATTATTAATTTATAATACTAATGAAATTATACATTTATACACAATATTCTAAAAATATATTATCTTATTATTTTATCAAAATCGATTATTTTTTCACTGTCCCAAGTCAGAATTGGAGAAATATTACTCTATCTTAAAGAGATTATTAATTTAAAGAGGTTCTACTACTTCTATTCAGTTTATGTTAAAAATCTGAAAGTCCTTCTTAAGAAACAACCGTTTTTTGAATTATAGAGAACCCCAAAGGTTCTTATAAGAATCAGACGTGTATTAAAAACCAAAGAGATACTAGTGAAGGGGTGTCAACGAGACGGTTCGGTCGTTTATTTTAAGAAAATTATACCATTTCAATTTTTCGGATATTTTATAATATAACCAAAATTAGATTTTTAAAATCATCCCATTCACATCGATTTTTCTTCACTATCAGTACGGTTCGGTTAATTTTTGGTTTTATTCACTTTTAAAGTATCACTTCACAATAAACTATTATTAAAACATTTCTTTCGCAAGTATATTCTTGAAGAAGCACTTCAATTCTTCACCAAAATGTCAAGAATGTAAAACCTTGTTGCTGTATTTTTTTATCTTAAATATTTAATAGGAGTACTTGCATAGGTTTTACCGTATTATTTGATGAAGTATCTATTATAGTATCATTTAATTTTAAATCTAATTAACTAAAGGATAATTAAAGAGCAAAGACTCAAAGTCGTCCAGTCACTAGAGGTAGGGGTGTCAAAAGAAAATGAAAAACCGAATCGGACCGATTTACGCCATTTTTTCAACAAAACTGTGGACTTTTATTTAAGTGTATAACCGTCCCGAACAATTGGGATGATTTTAAATTTATGAAAAACTCAAAAAAATTCCGAACCGAACCAAATAACCTTACGTGTATATAAATATATTCTATATATTAACAATATGTTAATATTTATAATATTTTCAAATATAAATATAATCTAGGTCCTAGGCCTCTGGTGACTAGACAACTTTGAGTTTTGCTCTTTAATTAGTCTTTGATTAATTAAGTTTAAAATTAAAAGATACTATAATAGATACTATATCAAATAATATGACAAAACCTATGCAGACACTCCTATTAAATGTTTAAGATCAAACAATATGACAACAAAATTTTACATTCTTGACTTCATGGTGAAGAATTGAAGTGCTTCTTCAAGAATATATTTGCGAAAAGAGTATTTTAATTATAATATATTTTGAGGTAATATTTTAAAAGTAGAAAAAAAATACCTAACCGAACCGTACCGATACTGAAGAGAAACCGATATGATTAGGATGGTTTTAAAAAATCTATTTTTGGTTATACATTATAAAATACCCAAAAAATTGAGATGATATAATTTTTTAAAAATAACCGACCGAACCGTCTCATTGACACCCCTAACTAGAGGCCTAGAACCTAAGTTATATTTATATTTGAAAACTATTATAAAATATATTTATATTTTAATTTTAACATATTGTTAATATATAAAATATGTTTACATAATAAGGTTATTCGATTCGGATATTTTTTTATAAATTAAAGAGACCATCCCAATTGTTCGGAACGGTTATACACTTATATAAAAGTCTACGATTTTATTTAAAAAAATGATATAACTTTTATGTGGTTGTACTTGTAGCAACTTTTAGAACTTGACTTACATATAGCAAGTGCAACCAACAGAGATTAAAGTTGAATTTAGCTTCAATGGATGAATAATTTGAGTTTTTGGTCAAAAATACTGATTTACTGTTTTTGGTCAAAAATACTGAAACATGTCAAGTCCCTATTAGCCCTTGAGAAAATAAAAGCAAAAGAAAATAACTATGGAGTAATTTTTGCGCACTTGGATCGCTATTAGAACAATCAACTTTCTCCGATCTCCACCGTGAAACTCAAAATCTCAGTCAACGGCGTCAAAAGGATTTCAAACACTTTTCCAAAATTTCCAAATTCCCCGCCCTCTATCTCTCAGTATAAATACCTCCATTACCCATTTATCAAATTTACCATTTCAGAACTCTACTTTTTCTCTGTATACATTCAGATTCAAATGGCCCGTACTAAGCAAACAGCTCGCAAATCCACTGGTGGAAAGGCACCAAGGAAGCAGCTAGCAACCAAGGCTGCAAGAAAGTCAGCTCCGGCAACTGGAGGAGTGAAGAAGCCTCACCGTTTTCGTCCAGGAACTGTGGCTTTGAGGGAAATCAGGAAGTATCAGAAATCTACGGAGTTGTTGATTAGGAAGCTTCCATTTCAAAGGTTGGTGAGGGAAATTGCTCAGGATTTCAAGACAGATCTGAGGTTTCAGAGTAGTGCTGTTGCTGCTCTACAAGAGGCTGCTGAGGCTTACCTTGTTGGTCTCTTTGAAGATACTAATCTCTGTGCAATTCATGCCAAGAGGGTTACGATTATGCCTAAGGATATTCAGCTTGCTAGGAGGATTCGTGGAGAAAGGGCTTAAGAATTAAAAAAAAAAATTTAGGGTTTAAAGCCAATTTTTGTTCAATGGTTTTGCTTAGATCTCTTGTTGTAATGCTGGGGTAAGTATTGTACATCTAATATATGTTTTCAGTTGTAGTATGTGTAAACTGGTGGTTTACTAGAATTCAGGAATCTGAGTAATGAAATTTGTACTTTGTTTTGTTCTATCAAAGATCTTGTTACTACATCTGTTTGTTATTTGCCATTTATTGAAGATTGAGCCTTATCAAGACAGATCGAAGCTACTGGGGTTGGATATCATCCTGTTTTTGCGCTTGTCAAATTGATGAGGATATTTTATTCCAGCAACTTGGATAGCCTCTTCAATCATAAGGCTTCTTGTCCATGTAATTCCATTTCATGAATACTTATATAGGAAATTTTAGGAACTTCCTTTCCATTTCCTAAAACACCTTTGGAAATAAACCTTTACCGCCTACAAAATTAATCTTACTTTTTCTACACTAAATACGACTAGGGGTACTTATTTTTTAGTTACACCAATTTTCACCCCTTTATTTCCTTAAAGAAATCTACCTTTTATTTGGTTTAATAATAAAACGTATTTGATCAAATAAATATTACTCCTATTGATTAAGTTTACAGGGTAAATAGGAGAATATTTTACCTATAAAAATTTATATTTTTGGTTAAAGAAAATAATATTGACTTGACACGGAGGTTATTAAAAAATAAAGAAAAACTTAGAAAAAATTAACTATAAGTTGGATGATCATTTGAGAAATTCAAAAGTTTAATTAGTAGGTGACATGACATACCACATTATCATTTAGGCAGACCGTAAAATCAATTTTTTAATAGGTGATGTGACATGTCATATTATTATTATTGTTAATCTTGCATAAGTGAATCGTGTTAAATAGGCTCAAATAATAATACACATTCTCCAAGGTTTTTGTGGCATGAACTTATGGTATGGTATTTGGCTCCATTATCTTACTATAACATAAATAAAAATAAAAATAAAAATTAAGAAAGCTAATAATTGTTGCTAACACTTTAGAACAGAAATGAGAAAATTGAGATGGAGATTAGAGAGTTGTGTGGAAAAAAATAAAATGAAGAAATGAAGAAGGGGTCCGGATATGTGGTCCTGTGTATGATGTAATATTATCGATTTTACTACTTCTGAGTCACCCTATCCCTCTCTATGTGAATCGATCTGAGCAGAAATCAGATCGGTCTTTGAGTCGACTGACCCATTTAACATCTTTAATTGGAGAGGGGAAATGATTGTCACCCAAAAAAAAAGGTGGCGGAGTGAGTAAAAAATAAATCGTAGAAGTACTTTGAGAAATAATTCATGATTATTGTTGTAACACCTCGTAACTTTATTCTTAGAAATCTGAATCGTTCGTCGTGAGTATATTAGCTTGAACTGGGTGATGTCCTACTTGATCATGTGTTTTAAGGTCCTTTACCAAGTGTAACAAGGGTATCGGGAGTGATTTAGGGTCATAAGGGACCTTTAACACCAAGTCAAGTTCAAAGCGTTTCTATCGGCTAAGTTTTCGCATGAGTCCAATTAAGGGTCAACTTCAAATGACCATGTCTCTTAGAATATAAAGAGTTAGGTTACCCATAACCTATCAAATTAAAGTTCGATGAGTCCTCTTTCCAACACCGCTAAATTTGTGTCAAATTGAGTTTAGAGTAAAAAGTTATGACTGATTTACTAGAGACGTCGTAACCTGGCAGAAACTCCGCGATACGGAGTCAATACGAACCTTACTGTCCGCTGGAATACGGAGTCAATACGAACCTTACTGTCCGCTGGAATAAAGTTTCGACGTCCAGCTCTTCTTATTTATTTTAAGGGTATTTTTGTCCTAGAAACCTTTAGAGAGTTATCTAAATGACCCTAAACGTGTATGAAATCAGTTTTTTGATAATCAAACCCTCTCATTCACTCCTAAATTCCTAGAACTTCAAGAAACACCAAGGGTAGGGTTCATCTTCCAAGATTTTTCTTCAAGATTCACCACTAAGGTATGTAAGGCTACTCATAGTAATGAACTAAGTTCGTCCTCACGCCCTACATCTAAAATTCAATCAGTAAGAGTTAAATCTAGGAATTTTACCCAAGTTTTCATGAACTTTGAATTGACCTTTATTCCTTGTTATTGAATTTTGATTCTTATCCTTGAGATTATAGTACTTCAGTTATTTTGATTCTTAAATTGTTGTTTGTGCTTATTTTATCACAAGAACTCTATTTAGTTAAGAATTGTTGAAAGCTGTTGCATAATTATTTTCATGCATTGACTTCTGACTAAAGTAAATTCAAATATTTTAAGTTATCAGTTGAGAAAAGTTTTTAAGGGAATACTAATGGTTCTAAATGCACTATTTTGTATTGAGAAAAGATTGTTAATTCAAGAAGAGCATAAATAGTTTTAGAAGAAGTTTCAGTTAGTAAAGTAAAGACCAGTTTTCCCTAAAGAGACCCTTTTGAGTATTAACTCAACACATATATTCATATGAGCACTATTGCATGTTTGGAGAGTGGTATTGAGCACCGATTTGGGTACAAGTATAGATAACTCAAACTCCATAACCTGCGCCGCCAACATAGATTCTCGTACCGCTGGTTCGGGCGACTCCTCACCCAGCCTCATTGGCTTTTTTGATGGATCCATAAGTTAAGTTTTGTTGTCCTATACTCTGGCAATGTATAGGATGGCTCTGGAAACGTGGGCTAGACGTTGTATCATCACTAGGCTCATAGTGATGGTTGTCGGTTAGAGAAACTCCCCAAGATAGTAAAGTACTATTTTAGAAATTGATATGCATTACCTTATTCATATGTAAAACTTTACTTGTTATATTACATTGCATGTTTTACTTTCAGTCAAGTTATTTTCAGTATTCTTTCGGTTCAGATACTGTTTCATTCAGCTTTATTACATACCGTACATTCTATGTACTAACATCTTTCGAAGTTACATCATTTATGATGAAAATACAGGTGCTCAGGATCATCAATAGGCGCTCCGTTGAGATCACTACCTCGTCAACCTTTGGTGAGACCTCCTTACTTTCGGAGGACTCCATTCATTATGCTTATTAGTAGTAATAATAGTCAGATAGTACTTTTGAGGTAGTCGTGGGTCTTGTCCCGGCACCTACCCGCAGTTTAGTAGAAGTTTCATGGACAAAGTTAGAGAGTCAGTTTAGTATTTTTCTTTCAGATGTTTCAAATATTTTCATTATCTATATTCAGTATTTTCTGACAGTACATGAGAATTAACTAAGTGTTTTTGAATGATCCCCATTAAAGTTTCCACGTGTATGTGTGTAGTCTTCTGCTAAGTAGTCAGCCAAGTCAAGAATTCGCTTCGAACAAGCAATGATTTTCAAGTGTCAGTCACGCCTAGGGGTAGACTCGTGACGTGACAATTATTTTTGAATGTCATTTTTAAATAGCTTGAGATATAGTGATTCATTTTCATTCTAAATCCATCAAAAAGTCTACTTACTCTAGATTTCTTCTTTTTTGGACCCACGATCATTTTAATATCATTAAACTCCTAACACTTTCTTTAATTGTCATATCCAAAATAGAGAAACTATCTAATTACATAAATATTTCTACAATATTTACTAATTCTTTGTATAGTTTGAAATAATAACATTTTAATCAGATTTCAAGTTAGATACATGTGAATCACACTAGATACACGTTATATACATGTATATGGTGTGATTCATATATATCTGGAATATCATATACGCGAGCAAGATGAGAGTGGCGAGCGAGACGAAAGGAATGCGAGTGAGATTTGCCTATATATCTCTGATACAAGCGAATCATACTACATACATGTATCTGCTGTGATTCACAGGTATGTGAGACACCAGATACGCGAGTGAGATATGAGAGTGACAAGCGAGGTGAGAGGGAGGCGAGCGAGATTTGTCTATGTATCCTACATAAATGCAAATTCATTTGGATACAATGTATTTAGAACAAATTACACATAATTTTGACCTCAAGTATCCCGAAATACATATTTATGAACGTATCTGAACGCACCAAAATCTGGTAAGATTCGTAATATTGCAAACTAGCATGTATCTAAGTAATTAGCTTCTCAACTAGTAGAATTTCTATGAATTACCCATCTAAAATCAAATGATGCACTTATAGAAGTGTAAAATACTTTTTATTCCTAATAAATCAGAAACTAGAAACAACAAAGCAATCATATAACGGTGACTCAAAAATTGTAAAACCTAAAGATGTGCATTTTAGTGATTGTTATAACAGTTGCAAAGTAAGAAGAGCACGGAACAAATTTTGAAATTTGTAATCTCCAATCAACACAACAATTGATCATATGAATCATGTTAAGAGCCCATCTCTAGTATTTTATCAAAGATACCTTCCACCAGCACAAATACATATCGAGTAGCTCTAAATGTAACAAAACGCTTGCTTGTCAAACCACAGGGATATAGTGCTCACGTGTAGGAGCACAAGGGTCATTAGAAGATTTAGGCATATCATCAAAGTCCATTATTACGATTCTTCTCTTGTTTCCCTTTGCTCTGCTAACCTTTCCTCAAATTTCCTCTTGCTTGAATTCCACAATAGTAGTAGTAGTATGGGACTGTCATCGTGTTCCTTCTTTATCACCATCCAAGCCATGCATCTCCGATCTTTTCTTCAACTTTTCAGTAATTGCATTGCAATTGTTGTGGTTTTCCAGAGGAGCAACTTGAATAGTTTTCATGATAGATGTGCTTTGTAATATACTTCTCGTTCTGTTGTGTTTCTTCCTCGGCGTTGGCCCTTTTTCATTTAAGAACTAAAGTAATATTTTGCAAAAATAAACTATTAATTGTTGAGGAATTGACTAACTGCACATCAGTGCCTTGAAGATATTTGACGAGATGAGTTTGTTAATTAAATAGTTAGGTGGTAATTGATTGTTAGTTAGTTACACGACTCTGTTAGTTAGTTAGGGCTCCCAGCTTAACTTTCTATATAAACAGAGCAATTTTACTGAATGAATATGATGAAAAGCTTCCACAAATGTTCTCTCTAGTTTACATTTCTTCTTTTCGATTGTTTAAGTTTTGATATGGTATCAGAGCCTATCAAAGCACAATTTTCTACTGTGATCTAAGGATTCTTCATCGATGACGATCCCTTCAATGGCATATGGATCTATTTCAACAACTGTTCTAGTAGCTAGCACTGGATTTGCATCTTTGATTGATTATCATCATCCTCTGCACCTTAGTGCATTTGATGGACCAGGTTCATTGTAAGTTGGGATTCAGCTTGTAGGAATGGAGAATTACATGTTGTGGACTCGTGCAATAAAGGTCGCACTTCTAGGGAGAAATAAATTGGGTTTTGTAGATGGATCGATTACTAGAGAGATGTATGGATCTGCGTTAGGACACCTCTGGGATCGATGTAATGCGATCGTTGTTTCATGGTTGACATGCAATGTGAGTCGCGATCTGTTGAGTGGAATTCTCTTTCGATCAGATGCGCATTTGATTTGGAAGGAACTTGAGGAGAGATTCAACAAAATCAATGGTTCCAGGTTGTACGCACTACACAAGGAGATCTTCACTCTCACGCAAGGGACACATCCATTATCTGTGAGAAGTCAAAAGATTACCTTTCTCAGCTTCAATATCACCGACTACTTCAATTAATGATGGTACTAAATGATGGATACAATCAAGCTCGAAGCCAAATTCTCATGAAGTCAAAAATGCTAAGTGTTAATCAGGCTTATGCTTTAATTGTGCAGGATGAGAGTAAAAAACTAGCAGCTAGCAGTAATTACACTCATCATGAAAGAGGATCAACTGTTTTTTTTTACTTCTAGAAGCTCTGGATCTAAGAAGAAGAACTGGAATTCTGTATATGAATTTTGTCACATGAAGGGGCATATGAAGGATGATTGTTACAAGCTCATGAAGTGTGATCACTGTGGGAAGACAGGACACCTAATTGGAAAATGTTTCCAGTTGATAGGCTATCCAGCAGACTTCAAGCTTAAGGGGAAGAATGCTCAGGCCAATTTTGTGAATTCAAAACAGGATGGGCAAGAAGGTCAGATGATAATTTCTAGAGATTAATACAAAGAATTTCTTCTATGGAAGCAAGCGAGGGACACAACCTCACCATCAGGAGCTAATGCTAGCACAAATATGACAGGTAAGTACTTCACAGACTCTCTTACTGAGTGGATAGTGGACTCTGGAGCATCTAATCATATAACTGGGAATAAATAATTATTGTTACAAGATGGTATAATAGGTAATGTAGGGAATGTACAATTGCCTACTGGAAACTTTGCTCAGATCAATCATACTAGGAATTATTCATTGTCAGGAAGTAATCTTCTTAGAGATGTCCTCTGTATGCCATCTTTTAGATTCAACCTTACGTCAGTTTCCAAGGTGACTAAAGACCTAAATTATTTTGTTACATTCTACCCTGAACACTGTGTATTTTAGGATCTTTGCACTGGGAAAGTGAAGGTGACTGGTAGAGAGCAGGATGGGTTATACATACTGAATGCACCCAATAATGATGATTTCATAACTAAAGGGAAGTCTATGGCAGTAACTAGATCATCTCACCCTGATATTTGGCATAGAAGGCTAGGACATGTTCCCATGAGTGTTTTAAGGAGAATTTCTGTTTTCAAAGATACTGCTTCTTTTCAGTTACAACACTGTGATGTTTGTCCTATATCTAGACAAACAAGATTACCATTTCTTGTTAGTAGTAGTAGATCTATAGATGCGTTTCATTTACTTCACTTGGATGTATGGGGACTCTATCATGTTGAAACTCACAAGGGTATGAAATATTTTCTTACTATAGTTATGACTATACTAGATGGACTTGGGTGTATTTGCTCAGATTGAAGTCTGATGTGTCTACTGTTCTTAGAGATTTTATAACCTTGATGTTAAATCAGTTTGGAAAGAGAATAAAATCTTTTATCAGATAATGGATCATAATTTTTTAATCAAACTTGTGCAAGCATGTTTAAACAACATGGAATTGTTCACCAAAGTTCTTGCCCACAAACTCCTCAGCAAAATGGAGTGGTGGAAAGATAGCATAAACCTATCCTAGAGACTGCTAGAGCCATCAGATTTCAGTCCTCATTTCCACTCAGATTTTGGGAAATATTGTGTTGAAGCAGTAGTTTATATCATTAACATGATACCTTTATCAGTCCTACAACACAAATCACCCTTTGAGATGATGCATGATCATGCACTTTTCTTGGCTCATATGAGGGTGATTGGATGTCTATGTTATGCCTCCACAATACTAAACAAGACAAATTTGCTCCCAGGGCCATCAAGTCTGTCTTGTTAGGTTATGGTATCATCAAAAGGGATATCAGTTGTACAATTTGGAGACAAAATCCTGTTTCATAAGCAGAGATATTGTGTTCTATGAAGATATATTTCCATTTGCTCAATCATCTTTGGCTGTTAAGGATCCACTTATGTCACTTTCTTCCCCTATGTCCAGTACTGACAATTATCAAACTATTCCTAATTCTATTGCTCAGACAGGAACTCAACATGTAGATCAAAATGTTACTACTAACAATGAAATTGAACAAGATGGTGTTGACTGTGATATCAGTCCTAATGTTGAAGTAAGTGTTGTACCACATGACATTGTTGAGGCAGAATCCTAAGTAATTAGAAGTGATACTGCAGATAATTTCATCCCAGCACCACTAAGGAAATCCACCAGACAACCTAAGCCTCCCACTAGGTTTCAAGACTATGTGAGCAGACCACCAGGGGCACATACTTGTGTTTATCCTATATCTGATGTTCTTGGATACTCTAACTTGAGTTCTAAATATCAAGCTTATATTGCTCAGTTTTCTGTTGATTGTGAGTCCAACACTTTCAAGGAAGTTGTTAAGGACCCTACATGGATAGAGGCTATGCAATCAGAGATACATACACTACATGACAATTGCACGTGGACTGTTGTTGACCTACCATCAGGTAAAAAGGCTATTGGATGTAAATAGGTGTACAAGATCAAATATAAAGCTATAGGAGAGGTGGAAAGATTTAAAGTCAGACTGGTTGCAAAAGGATACAACCAGAAGGAAGGGCTTGACTATCAAGAAACATTTTCACCTGTGATGAAAATGGTGACTGTGAGAACAGTAATATCCATAACAGCAATACAGAAATGGGACATGCACCAAATGAATGTTTATAATGCCTTCTTGTATGGTGATTTACATGAGGAAGTATACATGATCCTACCACAAGGTTTTGCTGGGAAGAAAGGACACCAGGTTTGCAAATTATCTAAGTCGTTATATGGGCTTAAACAGGCATCTAGGCAGTGGAATATTAAACTAACCACTACCTTGACAAGATCAAGCTTTTCCCAAAGTCATTTGGACTATTCCTTGTTCGCTAAGAAGACTGATAAGGATATTGTTATAGTTTTGGTCTATGTTGATGATCTCCTGATCACTGGAAGTAATGCAACATTGATCCAAGAGACTAAAGATCATTTGCAGCACTGTTTCAAGATCAAAAACTTAGGAGATTTGAAATATTTTCTTGGCATAGAGTTTGCTAGAAGCAAACAAGGGATCTTGATGCACCAAAGAAAATATGTTGTTGAACTTATTAGTGACTTGGGCTTTACTGGGGCAAAGCCATTTCAAGCACCATTGGAAGTCAATAAGAAACTCACTTCACTTGAATTTGATCAGCATGTGCAAGATGACACTGATCAACTTTTGAGTGATCCGGGTGAATATCAGAGATTGATAGGAAGGCTTTTATATTTGACCATAACCTGACCAAATATTGCTTTTGCAGTTCAATGCCTTAGTCAGTACATGCATTCTCCTAAAGTATCTCACATGGTTGCTGCAGCAAGAGTCGTTAAGTATGTCAAACAGTCTCTTGGCCTTGGTATATTCATGTCAGCTTATGTTGATCCCTGTCTCACAGCATATTGTGATGCTGACTGGGCATCTTGTGTAGATACAAGAAAACCAGTCATTGGTTTCTTAATCAAATTTGGAGATTCACCTATCTTCTGGAAATTAAAAAAACCAAACCACCATCTCTAGAAGCTCAGCAGAGGCTGCGTATAAGAGCCTAGCATCCACTGTCGCTGAGGTTGTTTGGTTGAAAGGGTTGCTAATTGAGCTTGGAGTCACTCTCACTGGTCCTATTTCTATGTTTTGTGACAGCAAGTTGACTATTCAAATTGCCACTAATCCTGTATTCCATGAACGTACAAAACACATCGATATTGATTGTCATTTCATTCGCGAGAAGGTACAATTGGGCTTGGTGAAATTGCTGCATATTTCGACCACTGAGCAACAGGCTGGCATCCTTACAAAAGGCATTGGTGTTGCTCGGCACACTTATTTGGTGTCCAAGATAGGCATGAAAAGCATTTTCATGGCTCCTAGCTTGAGGGGGGATGTTGAGGAATTGACTAATTGCACATCAGTGCCTTGAAGATATTTGACGAGATGAGTTTGTTAATTAAATAGTTAGGTGTTAATTGATTGTTAGTTAGTTGTACGACTCTGTTAGTTAGTTAGGGGTCCCAGTTTAACTTTCTATATAAGCAGAGCAATTGTACATAAACTGTGAATTGAATGAATATGATGAAAAGCTTCCACAAATGTTCTTTCTAGTTTACAGTTTTTCTCTTCGATTGTTTAAGTTTTGATATTAATACAAAAACACACACTCAAACTTGGTGTTAGCTCCAACTTTGAGGGTGCACATCTAGATATCTCATTATCTCAACTTGTCACTTGGTCTCAATTAATGATAACTAAATACTCCAACTCTGTTGGGTATATAGCAAGAGTTAATGGGAAATAGAGGGAAGATGAAAAGAGAGGAACTTGAAAAGTTCTCGTATGCTTTAGTAAAAAGGTATTTCTCCCTCATTGGTGGTGGAAAGAAAAATAGAAGTATTTAAATAGAGAAACACTTCTATTAGTTGTTAAAAGGGTTGGAAAGAGGGACCCCCTCGCGCCGTCGTCGTCGCTCGGCTTCGGCTTTGAAAAATGATCGAGAGATTATTTTTTGGACAAAGTTTCTTTTAATTATTTATTTAATTAATTAAATTAAATTAAATGGCCAAAACGTTTTAATTATTTGATTAATTAGCCGAAACGTCCCGACCCGACTCGGATCTGCGCGATCCGTTTTATTTAAAACAAATTCCCATTTTATTTGAATTTCCTGCCGTTGGAGATGACTGTTCTGAAAGGTTTCAACTTTTCAAGAACAACCATGACCGTTTGAAAGGTTGCAAACTTTCATAAATGGTCGTGTGGTTTATGAAAGGTTGTAACTTTTCGGAACCAGTGCTTCTTGGCTATAAATACCTGTGAATCTTTAGACTTTTCACTTACAAAATTTCTGACTTCTTCTTCTTCTTCTTCTGCACAAATTTTATTCGTGTACTTTACTGTCGTTGAGTGGCTCGATGACACCAGAGTTTTTGGTATCAATACACTGGTGATTAAAATCGTTCTATCCTGGGAGGATATATTCCAATTCAAACCTCGAATACAAGAGGGGAATAATTTTTTTAAGGGGACATTGTGCATTCAGTGAACTCGATTTTCTTTCCATTCTGTTTTATACAAATTCTGGTACGTTTTACAGATTTCAGTTTTTTGTTAATTAATTTATGTTCTTCACTGGGTGATTTAAACTTTGGAAATATGTTTCTGCAAAATTTTCTTACCACCAGTATTGTCTAGAATACAGATTGCATAACAATCTTAAGGAAATTATATTTATTGTTAATCTGTGTTTCTGGTGGTGACAAAGACCTTCGTGGTTTTATACTCCTATTAAGTTTGCAATTTAAGTTATTGCTTACTGAATCAGTTGTATCGATTTTTGTTTATCAGAAATTGTAATTGACAATGCTACGACTTCGGTGGTTGTTGCTGCACCAACCCGAACTGTTGTACCACCCGCAGAGAAATCGGAAAAATTCTCTGATGTGAATTTCAAAGGATGTTAGAAACGGGTATTTTTCTGGCTTACCACTCTTGGTCTGTAGAAATTTACCAATGAAGAAACTCCAGTGTCTACTGCTGATATGACAGACAGAGAAAAATTCATCGTTATTGAAGCATGGAAACAGACAGACTTCCTGTGTAAGGGATACATTTTAAGTGCTTTAGAGGATGACTTATATAATGTCTACAGTGCAATGACAATTTCGAAAGAATTGTGGAATGCACTTGAGAAGAAATATAAGACAAAAGAAACATGCTTGAAAAAGTTTGTGGTCGCAAAGTTTTTAGACTATAAAATTTAGGATAGTAAAACTGTTGGATCACAAGTGCATGAACTTCAACTTATTTTCCATGATCTGATTGTTAAGGACATGGTAGTTAATGAAGCTTTTCAAGTGGCTGCAATGATTGAGAAGTTACCTCCTTCGTGGAACGACTTCAAGAATTATTTAAAGCACAAACGCAAGGAAATGAAGCTTGAAGATCTTGTGTTTCGGCTCAAGATCGAGGAAGATAACAAGACCGCCGAAAAGAAGTCTCGTGGGAGTTCGACAATAATGGGAGTTAATATTATTGAAGAAGCCCCCGCCAAAGGCAAGAAGAGAAAGAAGTCCAATGGACAGAAGTCAGAATAGGACAAGAAGAAATTCAAGGGCAACTGTTACAATTGTGGTAAGGCTGGTCACAAGTCTTCTGACTGTCGTGCTCCAAGAAAGGACAAGGATAAAGGAAAAAGTCAAGCAAACATCGTTGAAGAGATGGAAGATGCAGATGACCTTTGTGCAATGATCTCGGAGTGCAACTTAGTTGGAAATCCCAAGGAGTGGTTTCTCGACTCAGGTGCCACTCGACATATTTGCTTTGCAAAAGAAGCCTTTGCAACGTATACTCATGTTGAGTTCGATGAAGATTTGTTCATGGGGAACACAACAACAGTAAGGATTACAGGAACTAGAAAAGTAATGTTGAAAATGACATCCGACAAGGTGTTGACTTTGAACAATGTTCTGCACATTCCTACTATTAGAAAGAATTTAGTTTCTGTTGCACTGCTCGTTAAGAACAGATTTAAGTGTGTCCTAGTTAGTGACAAAGCTGTAATACGTAAGAATGAGATGTTCTTAGGAAAGGGTTACCTCATTAAGGGCCTCTTCAAACTGAATGTAATGGTTGTTGACAGTATTAATAAGAATTATGCTTCTTTTTACTTATTGGAGTCAAATGATTTATGGCATGCCCGTTTGGGACATGTAAATTACAAAGGCTTGTGAAAATTGATTACTTTAGAAGTATTACCTGACTTCAAATGTGATAAATCGAAATGTGAATTATGTGTGGAATGTAAGTTTGTTAAACATCCGTATAAGTCTGTTGACAGGAATTCAAAATCTTTAGACTTAATTCACATAGATATCTGTGATATGAAGTCAATATCATCTCGCAGTGGGAAAAAGTATTTTATAACTTTTATTGACGATTACACGCGATTTTATTATGTATATTTGCTTAATAGTAAGGATGAAGCAATTGATGCATTTAAGCAATACAAAAATGAAGTAGAGAATCAATTGAATCAAAAGATAAAAATGATTCGGAGTGATAGGGGTGGAGAATACAAATCTCTTTTTGCAGAGATATGTTTGGAATATGATATTATTCATCAAACTACTGCACCATATACACCACAATCAAATGGATTGGCGGAACGGAAGAACAAAACATTAATGGAAATGATGAATGCCTTGATAATCAATTCTGGTTCACCGCGAAACCTGTGGGGGGGAAGCCATCCTTACAGCTAACAAGATACTCAATAGGGTACCCCACAGCAAAACGTAATCAATTCCATATGAGTTATGGAAAGGAAGGAAACCCAACTTGAAATATTTCAAAGTGTGGGGGTATTTAGCCAAGGTAGAGGTTCTTTTACCCAAGAGCGTGAAAATTGGACCTAAAATAGTGGATTGTGTATTTATTAGATATGTTGTGAACAGTAAGGCCTGTCGGTTTTTGGTTCACAAATCTGATAATCCTAAAATTCATGTTAATACGGTAATTGAGTTAGATAATGCTGAGTTCTTTGAACACATTTATCTGTATAAAACTGAATGTGAGTCGACAAGTGAAAGACCTAAACGACCACGAGAAGAATCAATGGAAAATACACTACCTAACGAGGATCCTAGGCGTAGTAATCGTCAACGGAAATTCACTTCTTTCGGACCAGATTTTGTGGCATTCGTGCTTGAAAATGAGCCTCAAACATTTAAAGCAGCGATGTCTTCGTCTGAGTCAACTTATTGGAAAGAAGCAGTCAATAGTGAGATCGAATCAATTTTAAGTAACCATACTTGAGAATTGGCTGATCTTCCTCCAGGAAATAAAATCTTTAGGATCAAAGTGGATCTTTAAAAGGAAAATGAAAGCTGATGGGACTATTGACAAATATAAGGCTAGACTTGTAGTCAAAGGATACAGACAAAAAGAAGGTCTGGACTACTTTGATACATACTCTCCAGTAACAAGGATAACATCAATTAGGATGTTAATAGCACTAGCGGCAGTGCATGATCTTAAAATCCATCAAATGGATGTGAAGACAACCTTCTTAAATGGAGAGTTGGAGGAGGAAATTTACAGGGAACAACCTAAAGAGTTTGTAGTTCCTGGTAAAGAAGAGAAAGTGTGCAGGCTTGTTAAGTCGTTTTATGGGCTCAAACAAGCAACCAAACAATGGCATGCTAAATTTGACCAAACAATATTTGCAAATGGATTCAAGATTAACGAATGTGATAAATGTGTTTACATTAAAAACGTTCTGAATCATGAACTCATTATTTGTCTGTATGTTGATGACATGTTAATAATGAGTAAAGATATTGACGATATAAATGCTACTAAGTGCATGTTGTCCAGCAAGTTCGATATGAAGGACTTAGGGGTTGCTGATTTGATCTTAGGAATCAGGATTCTCAAAACTCCTCAAGGACTAGCATTATCTCAATCTCATTATATTGAAAGAGTATTGGACAAGTTTAATTACTTGAATTTCAACGATTTCAAAAATCCAATTGATATAAGCTTTACATTTCAAAAGAATGAAGGTAAAGATGACTCTCAATTGGAATATGCCAGAGTGTTGGGAAGTTTGATGTATATTATGAATTGTAAGCGACCAGATATAGCATGTGCTATTAGTAAGCTAGTCAGTTCACTAGTAATCCTAATCAAACTCACTGAATGGCAATGAAACGTGTGTTGGGGTATCTGAAACATACACAACACTATGCTTTGCATTATGATAAATATCCTATCTTTATTGAAGGATATAGTGATACACTTGGTAGAGGAGCAGTCTCTTGGAAATCGTCCAAACAAACATGTATCGCTCGCTCCACAATGGAATCTAAATTTATTACCTTAGATAAGGCCGGTGAGGAAGCTGAATGGCTCCAGAATTTCTTAAAGGATATTCCATTTTGGACCTAACCCGTGGGACCTATATGCATACATTGTGATAGTCAAGCAGCAATAGGTAGGGCAGGGAGCGTCATGTACAATGAAAAGTCTCGTCATATACGACGGAGACAGAATACCGTAAGACAACTGCTCTCTAGTGGAATTATCACAATTGACTATGTGAAGTCAAGTGATAATGCTTCAGATCCACTAACGAAAGGCCTAGTGAGAGAGGCAGTTGAAAGATCAGAATGGATTTACGACTTAGGACAAGTCAACATGGCGGTAACTCTATCTAGCAGACTGGATATCCCAAGAGCTAAATTCAAGGAGAAAAATAAAGTTGTGACTGACGGTTCGACATTGTCAATCAACTCAATCCATTCTGATGATGAAGACAACGTTAAAAGAGAGGAACTTGAAAAGTTCTCTTATGCTTTAGTAAATATAAATTTCTCCCTCATTGGTGGTGGAAAGAAAAATAGAAGTATTTAAATAGAGAAACACTTTTATTAGTTGTTAAAAGGTTTGGAAAGAGAGAACCCCCTCGCGCCGTCGTCGTCGCTCAGCTTTGGCTTTGGAAAATGATCGAGAGATTATTTTTTGGACAAAGTTTATTTTGATTATTTAGTTAATTATTTATTAATTTAATTAAATTAAATTAAATGGCCAAAACGTTTTAGTTATTTGATTAATTAGCCGAAACTTTAACACCCTGACTTTTCGGAACTCTAATTTAAATCGTACCTTCGTGGAAAAACAAAGAGGGTGAGTAATAAATTAAGAATGATGTGGTATGTCATATTTTAAGTGTTCAAGGGTTGTATCTCAAGTTTTTAAGTTAGGTAAGTTGCAAAATAAAAGTTGGTGAAAGTTATCGTAAGTTCCTTTTTAAATATTTCTCTAAAATTTGGGTCAAATGTCTCGGAAGTTTTCTCCTAATATATAAAGAGTTATAGGGCCTACGACCTAGAAAATCGAAGGTCTACGAGTCTAGTTTCCAACGCATCAAACCGTTTGTTCATACGACTTCAAAATATAGAGATATTTACGTTTTTACGAGACTGCGCAAGCAAGCACGTGAGGTGGGTCCCTTAAGTCGGTGGAAGCTTATAAGATAGCATCTTCTTCATTTTTCTTCATTCCAGCTCGTAAGAAACCCACAAAAATCAGAGAATTACTCCTCAAATCATCCTTGTGTGTTCATGATCTCTTCTTGGCTCCTTCTCAAAAATTGTCCTACGTCGCGAGCTCATCGTTTTGGTATAGTTTTCATGGTGAATTGAGCGGTGTAGCTCCGTGGAGGTTCTTGCAGCAGAATTTTTTTTGGTGTTTAGATTTTATTCAAGTGTTCTGGGCGTGTAAAGAAAGTGTTGTAGTGGTGCGGACCTAGGTATTTTCAGCATAAATTATAAAGGAAAATGTATGTTAAGGTTATTCCCTTCGTTCAACATGTTTCCTTAGAGCTTGGGAGTGGTATAATAGGGTAGTTAATGTTGGTGATCTTGTAGATGTAATTGTGAGTGGTTGGCTGATTGAGTGGTTATAAACCCTCATTTTAGGGACTCATAATCTGTTAAGAATGACCTAAGTTAGGAACTACTTGGAGACTATTCATATATATTGTTTAAAGTTAAATTGCTCGCCTTTAGCCTATTCAATTGTTTGTTGTCGCCCTTGGGGCTATTGTTGTTAGTTGCTGAGCTATGAACTGCCTGTGGAGGGGCTATGATGTTGTCTAAGAGGACTATGTTACTACCTAAGAGGGTTATGTGTTGCCCACGGGGCTATATTTATTCCAAAGAGTGTTATGTGTTGCCTACGGGGATACTTTGACACCAAAGAGGGCTATGTGTTGCTTACAGGGCTATGTTGATGTAAAAGAGGGCTACGTGCAGCCCACAGAGCTATGATGTTGCCTAAGAGGGCTATTCGCTGCCTACGGGGCTATATTGTTGCCAAAAAGGGCTATGTGACTTCTTACAAAGACAAGGGGCTACCGATAGGGGTATGTAGGTTGATTTGGCACCTTCTATCTTATGGGGGCCTAGGTAGGTGGTGTGTTGTTTGTACCTGCCGAGCTTATGGGGGCTTGGTTAGGTTGTTGTTTGATCATTTGTTTATATTTGTAGATTCAGTAGTGGGTTAGCATTCTTATCTAAATTTTGATTTCCTTACCTGATTGCTTTTGGTATATTATGATACTTGCTCATTTAGTCTATAGCCTTTCATACTCTGTACAGTATTTCATACTGACGCCCCACCCCCCAATGGCGTTGTATTCATACATGCAGGTCCCGACAGATGACCTAGTAGACCTTCTGAGCAGCAGGATTGACTTCTATCAGGTTGGCTAGCCCCTTTCCTCCGGAGCTGCTAGAGTTGGGAGGTTTGTTAGCTTTTGTTGTATATATTTTTATGGGTAGGCTGGGGCCCTGTCCCACCAATCTTTACCACTCTTAGAGGCTTGTAGACTAGTGTGTGGGGTGTATAGCTACGTTAAGTCCATGCTGGCCTAGTTTGTTGGTTTGCTAAAGCTTGTTAGATGTTTGATGTATTGTCTTGATATATACCTGCTTTCAGTTTTTGTATAGAGATCATGGTGGCCTCGACGGCCCAATCAGGACTTCTTTGCTAGGTGGCTATTTCTTTATATGAACTCTTGGGAGTAGTTGTTTCTCTTATAGATATGTTGACAGGGGCCTTGCCGGCCGAGGGCTTAATTTTAAGCCAAGATATACTTTTTTGTTTTCTTGATTGCGTGTGGCTGCCATGCGCTAGTAGCAAATGGTTTAGCAGGGTCAGCTCGAGAGCTTGAGTTTTGGTATTAAGAGACAGTTGCGACCCTTGAGTTTAGAGCGTGACAAACTTGGTATCAGAGCAACGTCGTATCCTAGGGAGTCTGCAAGTCGTGTCTAGTAGAGTCTTGTTTATAAATGTGTTGTGCACCACATTCGATAAGCAAAAAGCTATCGGGCATGTTAGAATGACTATCCTTCTTTTTCTTACCTCGTGCTATAGAGCGGTGTCTTAAGAGTTGAGTTTCTGGCTTATAATTGATATTTGTATACAGATGGAGATGGCTGACACCATACAGACCACAGCTAGCCAGGGGCTAGATACAGCTGCAGGTGAAGGTACCGGCAAGGTACCACAGGTGGAGGTAGCCCATTGTGAGACCTAGGGGGAGACATCTTCTCAGCCCCTATAGCTTCTACACCACTTCAGGAGCCTCCAAGGGCTATAGGACTTCCTTCTCACCCAACAGTACTACCTCTAGTTCCTCTTATTCCATCTGATCAGGATTTCAAGAGTGTGGTATGTATGTTAGCACAGTTAGTAGCTGCACAGCGCCAGCCAGTTGCGCCAGATGTTGCCGGACATTCTGAAGGGCATGGAAGTTCAAAAGTTCATGAATTTCTTGCCTTGAATCCTCCACAGTTTATAGGTGCAGATCGCAGAGAGGACCCTCATCACTTTGTTGATCAGCTTCATAGGATATTCAGAGGCATGCATGCCTCAGTGACTAAATCAGTTGAGTTGGCAGCATTTCAATTGCGTGATGTTGCAGTATTGTGGTATGAAAGTTGGGAGAGATCTAAGGGAAAAGATACAGCTCTACCCACTTGGGATAGCTTTAGAGAAGCTTTCATAGATCACTATTTTCCTCGAGAGATTAGGGATGCCCGGGTGGACCAGTTTCTAAACCTCCGACAGGGTAACATGAGTGTTCGAGAGTACGGGCTAAGATTTGATTCATTGGCTAGATATGCACCAGCATTTGTTGATACGATGCATGACAGGGTGTGTAGATTTGTGGGAGGACTTGACTCAAACTATATCGACGCTTGTTCTACCGTTGCACTAAATGATAATATGGATATCTCACAAATTCAGGCCTTTGCACAGGGCAGAGAGGATCGCCGACATCTACGGTATATGAGTGACAGGGTCGAGAGAGAGAGAGACACAGAAGAGGGCCAGGCCCGCTGGTGCACAGGGATATTTTCAGGGTAGTCCCAGACCCCGATATTCTAGTAGGTTACTTAGACCTCCACCACAGCAGTTCCAGGGTAGTAGATTTGATCGTCAGGGACAGTCAGGCCCAGGTGAGGTTTCACGAGCATCAGGCTCTCAACAACAGGTGGGTTCAGGCCAGGCTAGGACAGCCCCGTCGCGTTGCGCTACTTGCGGTAGGATGCACTTCGGGAGGTGCAGGCAGGGTTCCACAGGTTGTTATTCTTGTGGACAGGAGGGGCATGGGTGGAGGAACTGCCCGACCATAGGTCAGGGTGGTATAGGTCAGTCGACCAGGTCAGTAGTAGGTTCCTCCTCATCAGCACAGTCTACAGGGCGTGGACCCCAGACTTCAGCAGGTAGAGGTAGAGGCGGAGGCAGAGAGGGAGCATCTAGTTCTGGTAGTGGCCAGAACCGTACATAT